>CM046888.1:25789962-25963319 GCA_025688845.1 Cucumis hystrix
ATAATTAAACACATATTTAACATGTTAAAATTTACATCATCATCTAAATACAATGTCGTTTAGTTAACCTAAACATAACGAATCTATTTTCATAAATCATCTAAAACTTAAACAACCTGATATTGTATATGCATATCTTTCATGTGTATTTGGTGATACAATTATTTAAGGTTGAAAATTTCTCGTATATGCATAGGGAACTTCCAACCTAAAATTTTCCATTCATCATTCAATAAATATCTTGAGAATAATTATTCATACGATACTTTACATGACTGATTAATTAATAATGCTAATTAAAAATCCACCAATTAAAGAACACATATTATATTAGGGCTCTTTTTCCCTTTTTCTCTTTTTGTGTACTTAAGATGCCATGATATAGAGAGAGATCAAGTGGCTTATGAAGCGATTTTGCATCACTATAATATAAAATTTAATTACATTATATGTATATATATGCTTCTTTGCCTAATTCTTGTTTGAAACATTAAATTATTTGCCATTTGCTATAAAATATGGTGGGAAAAAATATCACATGTTTAACACATTTCTCAAAATATGTTGGAGCAATAGTAGTGCGATTGATCACTTAAATTATACGAAATACTTGTTCAAATATGTTTTAATTTGAATTATAGTTTGTTTGGAAATGAGTTGTTGTTAAATATAGCCAAAATGAATCAAAATATAATAAAATATTAGAATCCATTAATGATATATGCTGATAGGCTTCTATTAGTTATATCAATAACAAATTAAAATTTTTTAATTTAACTATATTTATAAATATTTTTAATAATTTTGTTATGTAAAAAAAAATCTTTGAAAAAGTAACTTTTGTTTAATTTAGCTATATTTTAGTAACGTTTTAATTTCGTTAATCAAAGACAAACCTTATTCCAAAAGATAGACAAATTTAAAATTTTATTTTAAAAATATTTTGTGAATGAAAATTAACCATTTTTTATTTCCGTATAATTGATTTTTCTAACAATTGTAGTTGATAGCAAACAAATTGATCGAATCAAAATTACTTAAATTTTTAAAAGAGTAACAATAATAAAAGAAAAATAGTAAAGTTGACCAAATATTTACTTTTCATTTCTTTCGGTTCTTAGAAAAATGTGAGCAAAGTTTCAATTTTTTTGTGTTGAGAAATGTTATTGAAAATTATTATATGCACGCCAGGGATTATTTTGACCGTCATTAAACTTTTTTTTCTTGATAATTTAATAATAGAAAAGGAAAATTTCAAAAATCATCCTTGAAGTATGATGGTCAATTGCAATTACCCGACCTCAAACGTTGGATTATAAAAATTTAGCTCTTAAAATTTTACAAATATTAATTGAACTTCTAAAATTTTTAATGGTTCTCTTAATGTTGACTCTGAGTTTCTCCCTAACTTCCCTTTTGTAATTTCTTTTTATGATAATATATCGACTCTTTATCTTGGATGCTGTGAAGATGCTACATATCATATGTATCAATCTAGACTAGATATTTAGTTATAAAGGTCATTAGACATTTTGGTAGTCTTGGTCTAAACTAATCAATTGATTTATAAGCCCCTTGCCCTTATTTTATGCTTATTTTGGCAATAGGATGTGCTATTTTTTCCCCTCTTTTATTTAAGTGAAAATTTTGTTATTTTCTTGGTTTTGTCACTTTTGTTTTTGTTTGAGGTTGATTACACTGGTTAAAAAAATAACCTAGAACAATATGCGGAGAATGTTGATAATTCCATACATGGAAAATTCAAGAGATCAACATTGTTTATAAGATAGACGTATTACTATTTACGTAATTGTCGATTGATTTTGAGAGATGAAACCATCTTATTTCATAAATATGATTAGGAAAACAAAATAACACGAATGTGGTTGCAATACACATGCACACGTAATCCAAATTTACTCATCATTGAATAATTGATTCGACTTTCATTCGCCAAGAAGCAAACTTCGACATAGATTATTTAGAAAACAACGTTCTCTCTTACCCAATTTCTTTACTTTTGTTGCCCAATTAATATGAATATTGGGTTCATTACTTAAATTAAAAAGTATGTTTCTCAATTCTCTTTTTAGATGGAATTTTTTAGTGCATATCCACCATCATAACCTCCTTCTCAAATTTGTTAAAAAAACTTCATAACATTAGAATTTAACATATTCAAACTATGTCTCAACAATTTTCTACAAGCCATTTTGGAATGATGAATTTGATTTATTGAGTTTTGACTTGATTAACCCATGACGTCTGTTAAATAATTTGTGTTTAGAAGATGTTAAAGGATTGTTTAGTCCTTAGCTCAAAGTCAACTTTGAAATCCATAAAATAGCATGTTTAGAATGGCTTACATTGTCATTAGCTAGAGTTATTTCATGCATGTTTATCCGCCTTTAGAACCCCATGAAACAGCTAGTTTTTATAACATCACATTCATTGAAGTTACTAAAATTCAAAGAGAAACATAACATTCTTACCTAAATTCTTTATTTTTGCTAACAAACATTGATATTTAGGTAAGTATTATCGTTTTAACGATAAAGCTTTTAGATGATGTTTCCCCCCTTTTGTTTAAGGTGCATATCCACCATCATATCCTCCTTCTTCACCACTTCCGCCGTAGCCACTTCCACTTCCAGCTCCACCACCACTTCCATATCCACTTCCACTTGCTCCACCGCTATAACCGGCTCCTCCACCGACACCACTTCCACCTCCATATCCTTTGGAACCACCATAAACTACATCATCATGGCCTACTCCTCGGCCATGGTCTCCTCTACCTCCATATCCACTTCCTCCAACACCACCGCGACCGTAGCCTTTTCCACGTCCTCCTAAATCACCATATCCAATTCCACTCGCTCCGCCATTACTGCTTCCATATCCGCTACCACCGAGGTCAGAGCCAACTCCAGCTCCAGCTCCATATCCACCACCTCCACCACTGCCATAACCAACCCCATGATCTCCTACATTTCCATATCCAGAGCCTCCAAGAGAGGAGCCAGCTCCAACTCCATATCCTCCACCAGCACTACCACCATAAGATCGATCATGATCACGGTCGTATCCATCATGATGGTCATGTTCGTATCCTACACCTCCATATCCAGAGCCAGCTCCGGCTCCATACCCTCCACCAGCACCAGCACCACCACCATAAGGTTGATCATGATGGTCACGTCCGTAACCTACTTTAGTGTTATGATCATCATATACAGAGTGATGTGGTGGATCATAGGTGAGAAGACTTCTGGTCGCAGAAGCTAAGCCTAAACTCACCAACAGAAGAAAACCGAAGGAGAAAGTTCTAAAGATAGCCATTTGGAGAAGGGATGCCTTAGAATGCATGTAGTGATCTCCTTTATATAGTGAATGGTACGGTGGGTTTAGGGTTCATGATCAGCTTCTCTACTACTTGCTAAAAAGTTAGATAAGAAATTATTCAATATACTAATAATACCCATGTTAGAATTCGATCTCATCTTCCACTGATACGATCGTGTAAGATTGTTTGAATGATGCAAGGGATTTTCTTTTATAAAAAAGTTGTTTTTTAAATAAGGTTATTTTCAAACAAAAATGAGCCCTTCAGGACGGATAGCGATAGACTATCTTCACAGTTGTAGTCTATCACATGCCAAGAATTTATTGGTACTTTCCAAACCTATCTCAGATTTATCATTCTAGATTAATCTATTTTTCTCATATGTATTCTAAACTTTCATAAAAGAAATTTGGATCTTAAACAAAATCACTTACCTTTCAAATTACATATAAGGTTTTTTTTTAAAAAAAAAATAGAAAATTTGACAAAATATTTACGACTCCATATTACAACCTCATAATTGATTATACAATTGATTTTTCTACGAAGGATAAATATTTTGTCAAATGTTCTGTTTTACACTTTTCCTTTTATTTATTATATGGTTCCAAATAATTATATTATAATATAAATTAAAAATATAAAGATTAAGACTTTCTAGTAGAGGATTGGAACGGAAATTTATAAGAAAATGAATAATATTTACATTCTATAGTAAAAAAAGTAAAAAAAATAAAAAATATATACTTTGGGTTTGAATTAAAATTTTGCTATGAGTCGTAATAGTTTGTCAATTCTTCTATTTTTAAAAATACCCATTTTTTCTAATTTAAAACTTGAATTTACCCATCACTATTTTACTTCTTCAACCAACCTAGTGTAAATACTTTTCTAAAAGCATAACTACCCTCAAATATTTTGAAGATCCATTTAGATTGAATTAAGAAAAAATATTTTTCAAGAAACTCATCGTTCTAAAAATTGTTTAAAATACACTTAAAAATGAAAATGTAATCAAACACATCATAAGTCTCGCAAAATAAACAAAAGTAATTATCGTACTTAATTTTATCTTGAACTACATCTATCTTTTTGTAGTCCACCTAACCAATTGCGGTAAAAAAAAGAAAATATAATGAGATTTTTCTTTTGATGATTAATGAATGATATATACCTAAAAAATCTGGGAAGAAGAGAACATATTTTAATGAAGTTAGTTTTGTCCTTTTGTATCACAGTCGCCATGAGATTGAGATAATATTATGGGATATGAGACGACTTGCATTACCATAATTGTTTTTTAAAATATCAAACCACAATGAGATGTTTTCCCATTTGCTATGTAATAGTGGTGGAAAAATGATCACATTTTATTCATATCTAAATCACATAGTGCTTGGTAATGAGATTATCATTTGGATAAATTAATTAATAAACCTACTATGTACTATGTCCAATATACTAACTTTGGATCTCATTTTTCCCTTATATGTTTCTTCGTATCAATGCATCACTTTTGAAACAGCAACGTGATGAGGAATTGTTAACCAAATTGGGATATAATCCCTTAAACTCTAGTAATAATTCTTAAGGAATTTGTTGTTCATAACCTCGCTAGTTTTTTTTTTTAAAAAGGATACATGGGTAAATAGGTGCACCCGGACATCTCCACTAGGTCGGATAACCTCGCTAGTTTAGAATCTAGGGGAGAAATAATAACATGAAATTTTTTTCTTAAAAGTTTATAATTGTTTTTTTATTTTTACCACAAAATACATTAGGACATAAAAGTTTAGTAGATGCACTGAGAGATCTTAACTAAGTTTTCACCTTTGTAGCACCTATCAGCACCATCATTATATATATTGGATAATTTATAAGTTGATAACGATAAGTTATTTTAATTTTTATTTGAACAAAAATTCGTCCAACATGTGCTTAATTTTATCTTCCATATATGTTTGAGATTTTTAATTTAAGAGATGATTAATTTGCTAAAATAAAACTCAATAATAACTTCAAACTTTTAAATAATAATATTATTTTTTTAAGTAACATTGCGGTTTAGGGGTTTAAAGCACTAATTACTTTGTGGTTATTAACCTTCTTAGATACGAGCTAAACTTTATTTGTTGTCACATTTAAATAATAATTATTAGTGAATAAAAACCTAATTTTTAATTACTTATTAAGAAATTTGTTTTAAATTGAAAAACGGTTAGAAAATATTTAGGTGATAGGCTTGGATATAGATATATATATATATATATACATATACATAAGTGTCTATCACCATATATATATAAATAATAGATGTCTTGTAGAATTTTATAGTTTTTTTTTCAAATATAGTAAAATGAATTAAAATATTTTCAAATGTAGCAAAATATAATTGATAGATATAATTGATTTATTACGTAAACTAATTAATATTATTAGTATTTCAAATAACTTCTTACATAATTTTTATGGGAAATTATCAAGAATAGAATATCTAAACAAAATATTTAGACTTTATAAAAAAAAATTAAGTCTAATTAATTTTATATTTTAGTGATTTTGTCTATGAAAGGTAAATAATTTGTGAAATGTTCTATTTTTAAAAAAATCTCTTATTTTATTTTATTTATTATTTAAGTTAAATTATTTAGTTTACTTTTATTTTATTGTAATGCAAAGATAATTATTTATTTTTGTTTCAACTAATTTTTTTTTTCTACAAGGAATTCAAACTATTTGATGACTAATAGTCTAACAGTACATTTGTAGTATGAGGCAAAAACTACCATTAAAATTATTTATAATGTCAAGACTAAAACGAACATAAAAGTGACCAACATTGAACATCTATAATAACATTTTCTTCCATACCGATCAGGTGACCTACATTGTACTCCTATATATCAGTTTTTGACTGATATCAAAGATCAAATTTCTTGTAATGTATAAAAACTCAAGGTTGATGGTCCAAACTCCTACTTAACGATTATTTTTTTCGTAAGTATTGCTCTAAATAATTTGAGACGACTAATTTTAATTGGTTGATCAACCTATAGGACACTAAGATTCATCACTTAGTACTAATTTTTTAATCTTTTAACCAAATACTAAAGAATAGAGGGATCAATGTTACTCGTAGTATAAGAATAATTAATCAAGAATATTTCATGTACAACAAACAAATATTTATACGTCAAATTGAGTTTTTTATCAGCACTAACTAGTATGTACTCCCTTTAATAAGGCGATCAATTAGAGATCAATGGATTCTTAATTAGAAAAACATGTCATTTTTCGTGTTCACTCGTATAGATATTATATTTTAGTTTTTTTTTCTTTTTTGATAATATTATAAAGTCAAGGAAGTCAAACATTAATCATGAAATCGATTGTACAAGTTTTATACCAATTAAATAGTTATGCTATATGGTTTTGGCAATTTTTGTTTACCAATTGTCTTTAACCCAAGTGAATTTGATTTTACACTTATTTTTAACAAGTGAAAACAGTACATACCCCCAAATCCAAGCATAAAACATCATACCTTTTTAGTATTTATTTTTACTAAATTTTAAGAGAAAGGACTGATTAAATATTAAAGATTTCTTTTATAACAGCATTAAGTTACCTTGAAAACCATATAATAATATTTAAGTAATCAATATATTAATTATAATTCTTTAAAAATAGTTTTGAACTTAATTAAAGCATATAGATAATTGTGATTTAGTCTTAAGACATTACATATGGAAAATGTTTGAATATCCCGACGTTGCTATCTTGGAATAATGAGAGCCCACATTAATAACCACAAGTTTAAGATGATCATGATGACAAAGGGAGAAAATATACTTCATGTTGGTTCACTTTGGAAGACATGGATTAGCTATTTTTGATATATTATATTACATTTAAATAACTTAAAAGCTCAAAGAGAACTAATATAACATTTCTTACTCAAATTCTTTTATTTTTTTGGTAACACACACACACATTGATATTAGGGGTAAGCATTCTCATTTTAGCCATGAACTTTGAGCTTTTTTTTTTCTCTTTTCTTTTCTTTGTTTAAGGTGCATATCCACCATCATATCCTCCTTCTTCACCACTTCCAGCTCCACCACCACTTCCATATCCACTTCCATGTGCTCCACCACCATAACCGGCTCCCCCACCGCCGCCGCTTCCACCTCCATATCCTTTGGAACCACCATAACCACTACCAGCACCACCTCCTCCTCCACTCCCATAACCTACACCATGGTCTACCACTCCTGCACCACCACCTACTCCACTTCCATATCCTCCACCTCCACCACTTCCATAACCAACTCCATGGTCTCCTTTACCTCCATATCCACTTCCTCCACCTCCACCGCTACCGTACCCTTTTCCACGTCCTCCTAAATCACCGTATCCTCCACCACTGCCTCCACCGCCACCGCTTCCGTATCCGCTACCACCAAGGTCAGAGCCAACTCCAGCTCCATATCCACCTCCTCCACCACTACCATAACCAACCCCGTGGTTTCCTACACCTCCATATCCAGAACCACCTCCTCCTCCACTTCCATATCCAGAGCCTCCAAGCGATGAGCCAGCTCCAGCTCCATATCCTCCACCAGCACCACCACCATAAGGTGCATCATGATGGTCACGGTCATGGTAGTATCCATCATGATGGTCATGTTCGTATCCTACCTTAGGGTTAACGACAGGATGATCATAATTATCGTATCCAGATTGATGAGGAGGAATATCGTAATAAAGAAGAGATCGGGCCGCCGAAGCTAAGCCCAAACTCACCAGCAAAAGGAAACCAAAAGATAAAGTTTTAGAGATAGCCATTGGAAAAGGGATGCCTTAGCATGTATCCATTGATCTCCTTATATAGGGACAGGGAGTGTGTTGTTCTTAGTGGTTAAGATGGTGCACATGCAAAAAAGTGAAGTTGGATACACTACTTTTTATCTCCATTAGTTTGTTTGTTAGTTATTTATTTATTATCATTGTTTTAAGATTTAGACCATTTCATTTCATTCGAAGTAGTGATTCTAGAGATTAAAAAATAATTCTAGTGTAAATTTGATCTTGAATTATTATATTTTATTTTTAATTTTTTTTTAAAGATAATTGCAATAAGTGCACTTTAGAACTAACACTTAAATAATACTTTTTTGTTTTTAAATTTTTTGTTTCTTAAAGACAAAAATATATATATATTTTTTTTTCAATTTTCCTTCCTAAGCCCATTACCAAACCCACTGTTTGTTTTTAAAAATCAATAACTCAACAATTATAGGTCCTTGTAATCTGCTTTATCTTGGACTTAACTTTTCTAGTCTTTTACTAGCAATTTTAACCTATTTTATCATATGCAAATTCAAAAATGATTATATTAACAAGTGGATTAAAGTTTAAATTTTATTTTATTTTGTTTTTCCAATGAGATTATTCACACTAATATTATATTTCTAATAATAATATCTCCATTTATGCATGTTCTTCTAATTGATCTCTTTTGAGACACAAACAATATTTAAGTTCCCCATTTTCTATGTAATGGTGGGAAAATGATCACATTTTAAAGATAAGCACCCCATAATGGTTTATGCTATGACTACTGCCAACCTTAGAGAAATTTCAACTTGGGTTACATTATTATTATTTAAAAAACTAAGTGGATTAGTTAGTGAATGCACCTAAATGGTTAATTAATAATAATTCTATCTTATTAATTTTGTTTGTGAAGTGAACTAGAGACTAAGATCATGTATAAAGTAAATTAAAGAGAGAAACTAAGTGGGTTGGTGATATTATCACTCTAGAAAAGAAGATAAAAGAGGATTTGATCTCCCTCCATTATTATGATCTTTGCATTGGTTTTATAATATTTTTCAATAATTCAAAAAAGTTAGACGTAATGGTATTGGACTGTTGGTATGATCTTCGATCTTAGAGATCAAGGGTTCAATTATCTACACAATTGTGTACTAATTAAAATATTTAATGGCTAAAAGTATAAAATACCATTTAAAGGTTAACATAATTTAACCTCTAAACTATTATATAGTATTGAAAACATTCTCTGCATGACTACTTGCAGCAATAGGGATTAGAATTGCAAATTAACCAACATTTTGAACATAAATTATATTCTAACTTATGGTCAACTAAATCTTAGTAGATAAGTAAGACTAGTTTTATGATTTAAAAAATATATAATATGAAACACATTTAAATATTTTTTAAAATTAGAATTCAAATGTATATCTGAAACATAAAATAACTTTGTTCTTTATTAAATTTATTGTGTTCAAATTTCTATTTTCAAATTCTCTATACCAAACATGTTCGAAGTCTTCCATCTTACTCGAGAAGCATTGGCTCTAAAAGAAATTCTAAAAAATTGTTTTCAAAATTATTTTTTATATTTTGTTCTTGCTTTCCAACTAGATTCACAGTCATATTTGTAGATATATCTTAAGTTCCCAACCTTTTATTAGTTTCATATCTAGAGAGTACTAATTAATAGATTATTGTAATGAGTTTAAAAATCTTAATCTTTTATATAGTGGTAAATAATACGTTAGACTTTAATTTTTATACATCAATAGCATATATAATACATTCATTTTAGAAATTTTAATGATTGTCATTAGAAAAAAGTGAATAGAAAAAAGTGATTAATTTTTACATAAGAATCTTATTTTGGGTCATATATTTCATAAATGTCTTTGAAAAAAAAATTAAGTTTTTTTTTTAGGTTAATTTTGGACATTTTTACTCTTTTTTATATTTGTTTATATCCAATTTTAATATAATTTTTTTATTTACAATACTGTCATTTAATGATGGAAAGAGAGTTTATTTATTATGAAAAAAGAAAATACATTTAATATGGGTTTTGTGAATTTTGAATTGGAGAAAGATAATGAATTTAATTAATATAAAATATTTCTATTTTGGTTTGGAGTGAGAAAATGAGATTTAATACTTTTTATTTTTATTTTCTAATTAGACTTTGATTTTCAAAAATGGAAATCAAAGGTTGGGCTTTAGGGTATGTGGCCCAAACCCATTGTAGAAAATTAAAGACGAAATTGGTGTCTAAGATGTCAAATATATTTTTGACTCTTTCTATTTTCTTTTTAATAAAAATTCATTATTTCCTCACTTTTTTTCAATATTTTGATTTTGATTTTGATTTTTTCTTTTTAATATTCAAAAGAGCTTAATACAAATAAATAATGTCTCTCCATTGAGGACTTTGTTGCTACTTAGCTAGATATTGACAACAAGAGAATATACACACAAGTCAAAGCAAGATTTTTGATGATTCAACAAAATAATTAATGTATAGAATGTTGTAATATGGACATAAGGATTGGTAATCCAGCTTGGTGTAAAGTCATCTACTCTGAGATCTAGAGAGGTCGTTGCATACGAGGTGAAAAAAAATTGATTCACTTACTGTGGCCTACTCTTCAGTTTTAACTTAAGCTCTACTAAGTTCGAGCTTCTCTCCCTTTCACAATAAAATTAGGACAACTTTCTCAACATTTGAGGAACACAAAAATTACAAACCATACATACAAATATATATTTTTTGAACAGTACATGCTCTAAAACCTTAACACATACTCATTTCTTACATTCAATTGGCTACTCTAAAAACAAACAAAATCCGCAACATAAATAGCTCAACCTTTGGAGGATCTTCAAAGGAAGAAAAAAAAAAAAAACTCTTCTCCACACAAAAAGAAAAGAAAAGAAAGGCAACAAATTTACTCTACACGTTTCAACAAGTATGAATAAAAAAAATTCTCCAGATAGAATAATCAACATGGCAAGAAACAAATTGCTTGACATGATACAAAACATGTTAAACAAAATGTTGATATTTTTAAAGATAAGTGAGAGATGTTATGTGCAAATGACTAAATTTTACTTTTACATACGCTAATGTTATTTAGAAGATAAGTTTACTTTTTTCTCTCTTTTTGTTATCTTTGTAATTATTTTTTTCTCTCTCTAATTTGATGATTTCCAAAGAATGAAGAAGAAATGAGTGATGATAAAGAACCAAGAGAAAGAAAAGGAAATAATTGAATAATACAAAGCAACCAAAAAGGTTGAAAGAGAAGAATCTATAGAAAAAGTTAATTAGAAGTTATAATTAGATGAATGTTGATATCTATATATCTTTATCCACATGAACCCTATAAAGCTTTGAACTTGACCATATTTTTTTCCCTCTTCACCTCTTTCAAATTCACAAATGCATTTCCCAATGATATTGACCCAAGTAGCCAATTGGTAGACCACAAGGTACTTTAAAGTGAAAGAAGAAGCAATTTTTGCTATCATTTGTGGTGGGGAAATTAGTGCATATATATATGATAGGAACTTAGAAATGTTTTTTCTTCTAAAGCAAAGAAAAAAAAATTGAAGGTTTAAGAGATGATTTACTTTTCCATGATTGAAAAGGCACACATGAATTATTATTTTTGGGCTTTCACTATTTTTCTACTTGGTGTTCATTGAAGATATTCTTTTCTTTCCTTTTTAATATAATTTTATTTCTAAATTAAAATAACATGTTGATTGTTTGTTTAATTCTTTTTTTCCTAAAATATTCAACTTTAGTCTATGCAATTTTGTTAAATCTTAAATTTAATGTATGAACTACCAAGAAAATGAAGAATGGGAGAAAAATGTAGATAAAAGTCAACTAGAATGCGATGTTATATACTTTAAGAAAATTAACAATGTGATCATAAACTTAATTTTGATAAATTCAAAACCTTTGCTAGCTTAATGCTTTGGTAGCGTTGATTGTGATATTTCATAGAAAAATAAAGTCCAATGACATTAAAAGTCTTACACATTTGTATAAAAGTGAAAAATAGGAAGGAGACGTTTTTAACGTGTGGTTCAATTTTTCCTAACTCACGTCCACACGAAATTAGATTAAATGTTTTTTTTTTTAAAAAAAAACATATGCAGAACAAAAGTGGTTTGAAATTTCCCCTTCCCCTTATTGTGAAAACATATTTGTGTTTTATCTCAAATTTATTTGTCCATAAATAAACAGCAAAACATTTCTATTTTCTTTAAACTATATTTGAGAAGAGTTTTACAATGACTATACCCTTAGCAAAATAAATGAATAAACAATTTGTTTTTAAAAAGACATTTTTAATTATAATTATAATTATAAGTATGATAAATAGTACTAGAGATACCTCATCTCAATTACTTGGAAAACCATTATCAAAGGAAAAAAATTCATACACATTCTATAAGTGAGATCTCTCCACCTTCTAAAAAAATATTTTTAGTATATTATCAAGTAGAAGAACGTAATAAATTAAGTATACATTTAAAGTTTTTGAATCGATGAAGATTTTGAAGAAGAACGAGATAAATGTTAATATTTTGGAAGAAGTTAATATTCAAAGTTGTTTTTGATGAAACCCAATAATCTAGAAGGGAAAGAAGATAACATTATATTGGTGTATTATTGTAGTTTGAAAAGGCCAAATCCAATGGATTTATAATACAAATAATATATATACATATAGAGTTGCCGTTTTCACCAGGTTGGCTTTGCTTTTCTTGTCCCAAGAACCCTTTCTTTTGCCTTTTCCTTTCTTCCATGAAAAAAGGGAAAAAAAGAAAAACATACAACTTTTCCTATTTTTTCTTATTATTTCTTAGAAAAAGAAATATATTCTCTTTCAATAAATATATATATATATATATATATATATATATATATATATATATATCACCTTGTAATTTCCAATCAAAAGTCAAAGCATATAATACTATTTTCTAAGATGAATTTCCTTAATTAAACCTCATTTTGATGTGAATTTTGAGAAGAAGAAAAAAGCCTAAATGATTATAATTCATAGTATAGCTAATGTTTTAATTTTAAGATTAATTTTAAAAGTTGGAAATGAAAAATTAAGATTTGTTTTATTAACTATGATATTCATCCTAATTAACTATATATACACTTGATCCTAAACCCTAAATTCTAAAAATGATATAATATCTTAATTCTTTAATCATATATGGATTGGAAAGATCGAATCTCTAACGTCAAGATTATAATACAAGCAATATCTATCTTTTATATTTTTTTATTCAAACTTTTAGAGCATGAGTTTGTAATTGTAGCTCATACTTACACATATTTGAATTCTTAGTTAAATGTCACTTAGTTTTTTTTTTATTTGACTAATTTCTAAACTTTTTTTTAAATTTTAAAAAACAACAAAAATAATTAAGAAAACCCGTCGTGGAATTATATTAACGTTATAAACTAAAGCAGAATATATATATATATATAATGATACCAAAATGAAATCTTGATTATTTTATATTTCTCTTATGATAATTTTAATTTTTTTTAAAAAATGTGGTATGATAAATTTGAATATGGAGAAACTAATTTTATGAAACCGTATAACCTAAGAAATAGAAACATTAGGACAAGTCTGACATCATTCACATTCTTTGTTTGTTTTTAATTAAATAAATAAATGAATAGAGAACATAATAAAACACAAATGCTAAACAATTCGTATTGTTGAGAGGTTGAAGTGAGACCAGGAAATTGTTCCCCCCATCCTCATCAAAACCTCCTCCTCACCACATTCAAACATACATACATCACATACATTTTCAGTCTGTCTCCCTCCCTCTCTATATATATGTGTATAATCATTCTTTTTACAAGTGTATTCATTTGTATTGATATACGAAGCCACCGTGGATTAGCTCCATAATCATAATACTTAAACTATTTATCAAAGTTTCTTCATGCCCTCATGTGAGGTCCTTACGTTTTAGAAGTTATACTAGTCAGTGAAATGCCTAACAACCTAGAATTTAGAATCCAAATTCGACAACTAATGGTCTCAAACATCCCTTATAACTCAACTATATTGTGTTTGCTTCCTTTGAATACTTTAAAGAGTGTATTTGTTTGTACAAAATCAATACAATACAAGTACTCATTTCTACATGTTTTGTCTTTAGTCACATACATATACATCATCATAGATGATTACACTAAATAAATAGATGATATTTTGTTGTATTTTAAAAAGAGTCTCAACCATCAACAATATTATATAAATAGAGTTTGTTTTATTTAAAAAGAGAAGGCAAAGAGAGAGTGAAACAGGGACCAAGAAAAAGCTGTTTGGGTGTAAGAGGAACCAAATACTGAACCTCTCCCTCCAATGTCTTCCAAAACCCTCTTTATTATAATTTAGGGGGTGGGAAGAAAAAGATGGAAAAGGCGTCTCCGTGTGCGTATGTCTGTCCACATCCCAAAAAGCTCTCAATATGCAATGTCCCACCTAAATTCTTTCTTTTCTTTCTTTCTTTGATCTCTTTTTAATACATATTTGCACCATAAGATAAGACTAATATGCCCTTCCTCTTCTAAATAAACACTTCCCATTTCCATTCAATCCCAACTTGGAATTTTGAGAGTGTGGATGTAAGTTTGTCACCTGTAACTTGGCCCCCACTCCCACATGGATCTGTTTCCCTCTCTCTCTCGGTCCCATTCCCACTTCATCCACCGCCTCCCTTTCTCCACTTGGAACCTCCTCAACGTTATGCACTCCTCTAACTATATATATGTACACGTGTATCTTGCATCCCCGACACATCTTTATGCTTCCATCTTCATATTTTTATAACTTAGACGTGTGAGTCGATATTTTCATTATATTATATATATAAAAAAAAAAAGGAGTTTTTAACATGTTATTATGAAAATAATATAATAGACATTTCTCTCCCTATTGAATTCTCAAAATTTGGTTGATGTTGAGATTTTAAACCTTGTTATAGTTTTTGGCTTTCTTTTTAGAAGAAATGATTGGTCAAAGTTGAAGTGATGGCTTACTTTCTAAGTTTGAGAATCTAAATATGATTTGTAACATTATACTTAATGTAGTTCACTATCACATAAGTGTCATGTAATTAACATGACTTTTCTTTTTAGATGGATTATTCATCCCACAATTATTATGTACTAAAAAAAATGTACAATTTTTTAAAACTTTTTTTATAAACTTTTTTAGTAATAATAATTATGAAAAGAGGATCCAATTTTTCACCTAAAAAAAAATTATATCAATTATTGTTGAATTAAGCTGACTTTGACACTTCACTTATAGATAAACGGTAAGAAAATTGTATGCATTTATTTAGCTTGTGTCTAATAAATACTTTTAACTTTAAGAAATGTCTAATAAGATTCCTATACTTCAATTCATATTGTATGAGTATCATACCTTGTTTCTAACATATTTACTTTTTTTCAAAGAATTGAAACAAGAAGAAAAATTGTAATAAAATAGTGAACTTTGTGTGTCTATGTATATGTATATGTATATGTGTGTGTGTGTGTATATATAGGGATTAGTGTTAGTGATTGTCGTAATTAATTGTAGACAAGAGATAAAGACTAAATCTTAATTGCTATATTTAAGTCAATATGAAAGGCTCCTATCAAATGTAAACTTCAATGAAAGACATAATACATCATTGATAAGCTCTTTATATATATATATTTCAATCACAACTATGGTGTAATATATCTTTCAATTATTAGGTGTCTATCAACATAATAATTATGACATGAATTGTGGTTATTCATAAATTTCTATCATGAATAAGTACCCTACCCTATGTTTCTATCATTCATTGTGATAAATTAATTCATTTATAACTAAGATATAAAATTTGTTTAGACCTCTCTTAGTACTGCTGTAAAATACATTTTTTAAAACATACAAAAACAATCTCTTTAATTATATTCCTATGTAAAACTTTTATAAAATTATAATGGCATCTTTTGCATGTGTAGATCAAATAATCTAAAGAGGTATGTAAACTATAAAAATTAACAAAGTTTTAAAATTTTTTGAAAAAGTAAAATTTTAGATTTCTATCCATAATAATTATTGATAAATTTCTATGGGTGTGTCTATCGATCTACAAATTAAATAGAATCTAAGATTTATCTATATTAGATAAATATTTTCTCCAATTTTATTATTTACAATAATTTCTCAAAATCAAATCACATCTAATATTTTACCTTAATTGCTAAAGTAAGTCTAGATAAATTATAGTAATTGACACAACTTTCAATTTCTAAAAATGAATGGATTTTTCGATTGTAGATTTTATATAATAATTTTTTTTTGGTTAAATACGAAGGGGAAAACATATGTAAAAAGAAATAAAACCAACTTTTTATGTGCAAATACACATAGAATTGTTATCAAGCAATAACTTATATATAAAAAAAACAATTAAACATTTAATGACATGTGATATAATAACGAAAAGAAGAAATAGATACTAAACTATGTATTAATGACATTTAATGATTAGTAGCAATAGTATGCATTACGAACTATATATACACACATGAAGTTACAATAAAATACATTACATGCATGTTTGGTACAAACAAAAAATAACTAAAATATATTTGATTATTAACTACATTATATCACTTTTTCTAGTGTATTTAATACCAATATTTTTTAACAAAAATAAAGAGTTCACAAAAGAAAATCACACCTTTATGTTAATGTGACATCTTTCTTAATATTCACTTAATAATAATTGAAACCTTAATATAAAAACTTAAACGAGGGATACAACCACACGATACGATGTAAAACAATAAACTTTATAAGAGGACACAAACAATTTAAAGTATATTTTAGGATAGAAAAAATGTTTTTTCTTTATGAAAAAAAATTCTAATTTTTAATAATGGAATATAAGAAAAGAAGAAGCATAAAGTAGAGACAAGTAGGTACAATTTAAGAAATTAAAAAATGTCTGCTCTATGCATTGCACCCGACAAATATCCCATCTTCATGCTTTCAAAATAAACACTTACAAAGTTATATATACACAAAAATAACAAAGAAAATTATATATAAAAGGTTCTATTTGTGACCTTTATTATTACATTTCACATGGTTTTTGTTATATTTCACCCCTACCATTCTTCTCTTTTATCATTTAAATTTGGACTTTGATATACTTTCATGTGTTTCATGGGGCATTTTGATCTCTTGGTTCATTCCTACACCGTCTTGTCGTTAGAAAATATTTAATCGTTTAATTTTACTTTACTATTTATGTTGTTATATATCGAAGTGAATAGTAAACGACTAGCATTTAAATAAATCTTTAGTAAATTAATTAAAGTTTAATTTATCGATTAGATTATGGTGATCGAATTGTTGTAATGTCTTAAATATATTATCTAATACTTTGAATAATAATCATACACCAAAATCGCAATCTAGTTTTATTGAACTTCAATTCATATTTTTTTTTCATATATATTAGCGGTAGGTTTTTTTAATAAATTATTTTTTAGAAAAAAGTAGTTGGATTTGCTGCACATTTAAGGAAACCCTAATATCTAAATCTACTGAAAATTTATGTGTTGCATTTTTTAATAAGAATATTCATTCCTTTAATATTAATCTATATATATATATATATATGAAACATGTGAATCTACAACTAATTAGGTGTAGATTATTCAAAATTATTTTTCAATATAATCCAACAAGCTTAAGGAACAATATGTTTTGTGAAAAAAAAGTGCTCTAATTATTGAAGAAATTATGAAGAAGAAAAGGAAGGAGATTGAGTTATTTCAATAAATGAATTGAAGAAAAATCCGAAAAAGAAAAAGAAAATCTCATATATTTTATTATTGTCTTAATATGTAATAATTTCTCACGTTTTTTCCTTTTGTTTCTATTTAGATTTAGTGGACAGTTTCCATAATATTAGTAATTTGATAGGGTAACCACTATATTGAAAATGACTATTAAATTTAACATAAATAATTAATAACATTACAAGAAAATAAATTTCATTTACCATAAACTTTCATATTTTTTTATTTTTTTTTATTTTTTTTATTAATCTTTAAAACATTTAAATTTTAAAAATTACATTTGTTAATCTTTTCAAATATGTAATATTTTAGTTGGATAATTTTAGCATTTTAATTAATTAATCCCTATCTGGCAAACCTTATCAAATCAATTCCAAAAAGTCTTTATAGTTTATAAATAAACATAACTTACTCTCTATTAAAATTTTCCATTATATGTATAAGAAACTCATTTTTAATTTTAATTTTCATGAGGCTAAACTTGTCTTAAATTTAATAGGTTTAATTGAGGCAAAACTTTCACGAAAAGTTTAATATTAAAAATAGAAATGTTAAGTCTAAATACCAAAAATATAGTAAATTAAAGTAGAAGGAAATTATAGGAACTAAAAATAAAAGATTTCTTTATCACAAAATTTAACATGGAAATAGTAGTAATCAATATCTATAGGCTTTGATTGCAAATCAATTTTGAAATAAGTCAATACAATAAACTGTTAAGATAGCTTAGTTTGATCTCCTCCATCACCATAATTGTAGCATTCAAAAACTAAAAAATCAAAACATTAAATTTCTTTTTCTTTTTAAGATTATTTTTTCAATTCGAAAAATATGAATATAAAGAAACAAAACTTTCAATTATAAAAAATAAATCTGACATACAATGAATTTTATTTTCAATTATCAAAATAAGAAAAAAAATTCTTTTCCCCATCCCAACCTACTTTGAATTAAACAAAATCTTTGACTCAATTTATTTGTTCTAAAAAATTAGATATATATTTTTTTATTCATTTATTTACTTATTATATATATATATTGTTATATTATATTTTCGTATTCCAAAATTTCCAAACACCCAATTTGATGGCTGGATTGCTTTTGACTTTTGTTGCTTTAAAATGGAAAATAAATTTAAATTCAAATTCAAATTAAATTTAAATTTAAATGGAAGGTTTTTATTTAATTTTATTGGGATTTATTCATATTGACGTTAGAAAAAAAACGTATATCATCTTTGAAAAAATTAGATTAAATTTTTGGTTGACAGATACAACGTTATAAATAAAAAATATAACCCAACAAAATTGGTTGTTTGTGTTGTTTTCAAAAAAAATTATTTTAAAAAATTGAGAGATTTTTTTTCACAAAAAAATTATACCTTACATGGGGGATAATAAAAATATTATTTTATTATCCATATTTTTCAAAAGAAAATGAAATATTATGCTTAGGACAATTAGCTAACCATTCCGAAAATGAAGAGGTCTTAGAAAATTGAACGTCCGAAAATACATCAAGAGAATGAGTAATTGAATTCCAATCACACATTGCATATCAATCAAAAGTGAAACTTCCCTATTGAGTATATTGATAAGAGACTCAACATGGTAATAATATTGATTGCGTTAGAATGACTACCAAAATGAAGACCATACACCAAAACGATATAAAAGTATATTGAATCTAACTCTCACCTTCCATATTTTTGTCATGATAGAAGGAATTATTCATTTTTAATTCTCGTATTGCATAAATAAATTTGTGATAATTTAAAAAACATATCACAAAGTCAAAAATATTGAATTTGTATGAAAAAATTTTATGGATATAATAACCTAAAAAAAAAAGGGATGTATGAAGCCATAACACAACATGGTGAGGTATTAATATATGCATGTATTTAAGATTTAAGAATATTCATTCTCCTTATGGATAGGTTTTGAAAGTAAAAAATACATAATATAATACCAATGAGAATAAAAGGCCAAAACTAAGCTTTAAAATTTTTAATATAAAGTTCACTCATTCAACATAAAATATCTCAATTTTTTTCAACATTAATAAAAAGAAATATATATATATATTCACACAAATTCATTTATTTTAGAAAAAAGTTTATTTTTTTAATTAAATTAATTAGGAAGTTAGAGATCTAACCGAAAGTATAATTGTAGGATTAGAAAATTATCTATTGACAAGCGAAAAAGAAAACTACAATTAATTTAATTAGCATGTGCTAAGGTTCGAAGTATATGAATAGTAAACTTAAACCTATAATTTAATTAATACTAAGTTGAATTATTAATTGCGCCGTTATAATATGATTAGGCGAAAGTAGTTAATTAATTAAGTATGTGGTTAATTAAAGTGGGTTTTGGAAGTGTGTTTGATGAACTGAGTTTATAATAATTTTAAATTAAAGTTGAATTAGAATCTGAATCAATATATATACTGTTTGAAAAAGAATCTTTATTGAAATTTGGCCACCTCATACACTACAATGGATTTGCTGGTTTCAAGAGAGAGAGATAGAGAAAAGAAGAACATTTAGGGAGAGAGAAAAATAAAGAAATTTGTAAAAAAAAAAAATTCCCCCTTTAGCATTTGGCATCATATGTGTTAGTAGTAATATGATGATTGATTCACACAAACATCAACATCAATTATTTCTTCTAAATTCATTACAAAAAATAATTAATCATCAATCAAAGTTTTTATTCCTTCCTTTTTCATTAAATTAAACATTTTGTGGCATTTAAACCCTAAATTTTGAGAAAAGTAGAGGAAATTAGATTAAAGGGATAGGTGGAAGGGTTCACATGTTGGAACCACAAAGTTAAGGAAGGGGTAGGGCCGAAAGGAAATTAATAAGTTTGCATTATTTTGAAATATGAGGTAGATAATAATAAGACCTTCCACTCAAAAAAATAAATTGCTTACTTACAAACATTTTCTCTCTACATTAGTATATTAGAATTAAAAAAAAAAAAAGAGTAAAGTTTGGCAAAATGTCACCAAATCAAATATATTGCAATGTCCCATTTGATTTGAATGAGATGAGGAATTGATATCCCAATATTTCTTTCAATAATTGACACTTTTTTCTTTTCCCTTATCAAAATCAATATCTCCAAAATTGCTATTCTTGGCCCCTCCAATTTATTCATTTTACTATTTTTGGCCCCGCATCTTTCTAAAATTCCACATTTACACCTTAATTAAATATTCATAATTTACACCACCATTTACAATAATAAAATTATAAATTATAATATTGATAATAATAATAATAATAATAATGTGCAAATATTCTTAAATTTCACCTTCGTCTTTCTTTGAATATTTTTTTTTTCCTTTCGGATTTTAACTTTTCAATTCGAAATTTGAAAAATTAGAAGAAGAAAAAAAGAAAATAATAATAAATTCTAAATTCAACCTCTGTGTAACGGAGACCGTTCCGTGAGAACGGGTTTAGGAAGCTTCGATTGCCGGAATGCTTTGATGGGACTCGGAAAATACCAGGTCTTAGCTTTCACCGGTGGCCGGACAATTCTCCCACCGGAATCCGCAACCGCAACCGATCTCGAACGGATCATCAACTTCCGTCTCATCGCCTCTTCAACTTCCGCAACTTCCTTCGCTCTCCGTCTGAAATCAATTTCCACCGCGGCTTCCATTCTTCCACCGTCGTTCCTCTTCTTACTCTTCGACCTGAAAATCGACCAAAACGACGACGTTCTAGCACTATTACCAGACGAGGAACAATCATCCCCAGAATCAGCAACAAATCGCGATCTTAAAAACGGAATCGCCGCGAGAGAGCGAGAACGACGGAAAGCCGGTTCACTGTCGATGAGATGGGAGAGACGGCCGACGGATCCGAGATCGGCAGAGGAGAAACGAGAGAAAGAAGAAGAAGATGATGAAGAAGAAGAAGTGGTGGTAGTATTGGTTGTAGCGCAACAATTACAAGGGCGGACGTTGGCACAATCGGGACAGAGAGTGACGAGACGGTCACGGAGACAGAGAGGACAAATTCCGATCCTCCGCCGTTTAGAAGGGTGTTTGGGACATTTCCATAGATCATCTTCATCGCCATAGAACGCCATTCTTCTTTTCTGTGTGTGTTGTTAGTGAGAAATTTTCTTTCTTCCTTTCTTTGCAAAAACAAATGGCTATGCCTTTTTTTCACATAGCCTGAAACTTTATAAAGCTTCTACATGTTAGTGGGGACGTTTTAACTATGGTTACTTTTTAACTAACCCTCTTTCCTTTCCTTGGTTAACCGTTCCGCCTTCTTCTAATCTTTCTCTCTTCCTTTCTCTTTCCATTACAACGTCGCCCTTTTCATCTTTCTTGTTTCTAACTAAATTACTAAACCTTTTATTCCATTAATTAATTAACTCTTAAATTGTTATTTAAACAATTTTATTACTTCAAACTTTAAAATTTAAGCTTTTCAAAAACTAACATGAATCAAACTCCTTTTCTCCTAAATTTACATTCATTATTTTACTCTAACATGTTTGGATAGTTGAGTGTACTCTTTTTCGTACCTATTTTGTCTTAGAAAAGAGTTTTTGGTTCTACTAGTTACAATCTTTCTAAATAATATGGTATACAAATCTATAGATTGGGTTGTTCCCTATTTGGAAGAAGGATGTGACTTCTTAACAACAATCATTTCTATCTTCCCTTAATACTTTACACTCTTTGTGTTTTACTATGAAGCTTGTGTCCTAAACATATATTTAAAAAAAAAAACGAGATTTTAATTACTTGGTTAGGTTGTAGTTTTGTGGACTTTTTGTTCTCCTCAATTTAAACATGCTTAATTGAAATTATCTTAATACTATTTAACATAATGTAATAATAAGAAGCACGTGGCAAGAGCATTATAAAGTCGAACGAAATGTCATTCTTTCTTTTTCATTTTTGTACATTTTTTAATTTTTAGCTTTTTGATTAATTTTTAAAACTCAAGCTTAAAAAACCAAACTAGAATTTGCAATTGGATTAACAATTTTAGAAAATCTTAATTAACACATCATGTCATTATTTAATTAAGACGAAACGTTTTGAAATAAAAAATTATTCCACAAAAGAACTAAAATGTATATATATATATATTTTTAATTATTATTATTTTTGGTTTCATTTGAGCAAAAGGAAGAAATAAAAAGAAGTGATAATTCTAAAACAAATATAGACAAATTGATTAAAGTTGAAGTCTTAAATTAGTAATTCAAATTAATTTTTCATCATAGCCCTTTCCCCTATGCAATGTTTGCATCTTTTACTTAAAAAGCTTTTAAATTTTAGTTTGCGTCCTTTTGTGATAAGTGTTTTAATGTTTGTTCATTTTTGGTCATTTAGAGTGATTGAAATGATAATAAGTTTGTAATATATATTCTCGTAAGTTTTTATTGTAGGAATAAATTAAATTACCTTCAAAGAAATTTTATGTTAAAAAAAATTAATTAATGGTTTCTTTCACCCAAATGATTATAAGTCATATTAATTTCTTGTTTTTAATTTTCAATAAACATAATTATTATTGTAAATTCTATATAATATGTGATTAGTTGGGAACAGCTAATTGAATTTATGTTAGAAAAATAATCATTAAACTCCAATTCTATTAACCTAAAAAGAGAATAAATATGCATTTTTTTTTTGTTATATTTTGTCAAGTAATTTCATTCTTTTCTATCCATAACAATTTTCTAATTTATAAAATATGGTCAAATTTCAAAACATAGTTCCATTTAAAAGTTCAATTTTAAAAATATACTAACAAAAAAAAAAAAAACTGTCTTACCATTTTTTGTTTTAAAAAACTAAACTTTTAAATACAAAAAGACCTCTTTTTGATTCTCGACGTACAAATAGAGAGTGAAATCCTTCACTCCACTCCACGAACCCAACATTATGAATACCCACTGTTACTAAAGGAGACAGCCACAGGAGCATGACCCTAGCTTAAAGGAATGGGAGCTCAAATAACTAATATAAGAGCCCCTCGGCTAGATATTAAAAAAAAAAAAGGGTTGGATAATTCAATAAAAAGGGCCGGATAATTCAAGTTTTTTGGGAGTATCCAACCCTTTTTGAATGCTAAAATGAAATTTTACGGAGTGAAATCTTTAAAAGAAAAATGGTATTAGGGCCGGTTACTCCGACATGGTCCAAGACATAGTCTAGCTAAAAAATCATTGTGAGCACTTAGGACACCCAAATATTGTAGGGTCAAATATATATATATTTTGAATCTTCGAATTTAACTAAAAATTTAAACGTTTTTAAACGTATAAATTAAACATGGAAAAAACAAAGATAGTTTTTTTGAAACTAGCATAAAGAGTTATAACCAAAGTACCTTTTATATATATATATAAATTGAGGTGTATTAAGTTAAGGCAGTTAATAGTTTTGTTCATTTAATTTAATTAAGTAAAAAGTAAAAGAAACAAAATTTAAGAAGAGAATGTGAAGTGATGATAAAATTGGTAACAAAACTACGTCGTATGATAGCGGAAAAGAAGATGAAAGCCGGAGAAGTGAGCGTAAAAAAGGGATGGGACTCAGTTGTTGGGTCGTTGCATTCATTTACCAAACTTCCCTTATATCTCGGACCAATATTTATATCTTTTCTTTACTCTTTTTTTTGTTCATTTATTTCATTTTATCTTAAACCAATTTCTAATTACTAATTCTCCACTACGTATGTTTAATTTGTAGACATTATACGTGAATTATGGATTTCCTTGTGTTAATTAAAATTCAAAAACTTTGATTTACTGTCATTCAAAAACAACCAAAAATCAAGACCTAAGACCTTGGACCCAGAGGCCATAACTATTGTGAGTCGAACAGCTGCTGGTTTGACCTTGAAGGTCGAGTTTGAGGCAACTTCTTTTCCTTTACAAGAGCCTCAATAATCAACCTTTTAAGTTAAGTTAAAACTTTTGATTTAGCCTAGATTAAATAAAAATAGAAAAAGTGCACAAAATAAGATTAACATGGAGACATATAGTTAGAAAAATATGCACTTCTTTTCAAGGTTAAAATTTTTTAGTTTAACAATTGGAATGGTTGTTGGATCAAAGCAAATATTAATTAGTAGTAGTTTTGGTGTCCATTTGTTCTAATTTAACGGTGTATTTTTGGTTATGATTTGTTTGATAATGTTCTTACTTTTAATTTATAAGAAAAAGAAAAACATTGTCTAAGAAGTTAAAACTTAGTAATAAGAATAAGAAAAGAAAAAAGCAAAATGGTGATCAAACGAGCCATGAATGATTGAGTTCGATCGAAATTCTATTGACATAATTTATTGTCAAACTCTTTCGTTTTCATTTATCCGTACGATTATTCCTTGAAGCAACGAATTAATGTGAAGACAATGGGAAAGAAACAAATCCAAGAGAAAAAGATTAAAAGAGAAAAAAAAAAAAAAAAAAAGGAAAGAAAAGGGTAAGTTTTTGTTTGTTGGGATTGAAAATTTTTCGAAGTAAATCTACAAACATATAAAAACAAAGTGTATCTGCAACAACTCATCATCATATCATCTCCTACTTTGATAATCAATATCTTAAAACAGACAACATTCTGATTTTCTTCCTCATATACCTTTCCCTTCCATTTCTGGATCATAAATTAGTGTTTTCTTAACCCTTTGTATAATGGGTCTAAAGAAACATTAGAATATTGGTTCATACTAGTGGGGATTTAACTTGAATTCATCCTCATCATGATTAGGGTTTGAAAATTACTTAGCTAGAACATCTACCAATATTTGTTAATTAGAGGGTTTGATATCGGTATTAAAATGTACTAATTGGTAACATTCATAAATATTTAACCAAAAGTATCGCATATTTATTGAGGTATGTATGTCTCTATTAGAGATATTTTCATCAAAATGATAGAATAGAAATTGAGAAGACAATGATTGATGTGTGCGAACATTGAAAGGTATATGAACATCGAGAGTTCATTTACAACATGTATATGTAACTTGATGGAGCAAATATATATAACCTAATGTTGGAGAAAATTAAAATTTCAGTTGAAATGAATGGTAAAAATAATAATGATTAATTTTTTACGTTGAAATTGAGTATTAGTTTTTTTTTTTTTTTTTTTTTTTTGTAGGGACTAAATTAGAAATAAAGCAATAAACAAAACTAGTAATTTAAAGTTTTAGTTTTAGTAAACTATTGAGAGAAAGAAAAAGTGTTCAATGGGGGCCCAATACATACATATAAGATTCATATTTTATTAAGCCCAAAACTTCATTGGGTCCAAAATCTCTCTTTCCTCCAAAGGTTTTTGGAATTTGATTGATATTGTGAGAGAGAGAAAAAAAAGTATATTCAAAGAACAATCTAATCTCTCTTTCTTATTTTTATGTTAATGCAAAAAAAGTGTTAGGAAAGTCTTATTCCAATATCTCAAAACCCATTTTTCTTTTTCATTATCAAAGCTTTCTCTTTTCATGTCATTTTCCCATTTCCAATCTCATCATAATCCCAAAGTAAAACCTAATTTTTAAAGAGAGAGTAAGAAAGTTCAAACTAAAATTGAGGTTTAATTTGCTTTACATTTTCTCTCTTTTTTCCCTATAAAAGATACAGATTTTCATTTCATTTTTTACTTCCTTTTCTTCTTCTAGTACTTTTAGGCTAAATATATATTGTAATCCTTGAATTAATAATTTCATGAAGTTGATTTTTTCAAAACGGATGTGAAGTGTGATCTAAAATTACTATTTTTCATGACATAACGGTTTCTTTCAATGTCTACCTCAATTGATCCAAATATATAGAGTGTGACGGGAGTTGATTTAATAGAGTTAGAATTGATTTTAACTTTATATAATCAACGTTCATTCGTTCATGTAACTTTTAAAATTCTATCCATTTTTAGATTTTACATGTTTTAATAGATTTATAATTTCATGCACTTATAAAATATCAGTGATCTTCAAAAAAAGAGAACAAAATATGATATAATAACTAAATTTAAAGGGGAAAAACAAAATCTCCCTCAAACTACAAAGTAAAAAACCTAGAGAAGTCTACTTATTGCTAAATAATCAATGTAAATGAAAAAAAGCAACATTCAACATTACAAATGTTTTTCTAAAGTATTTTAAAATTGATTAAACTTTCCATTTGAATTTAATAAATTGTATTTTTAATGTTGTATCTAATATAAGACATTAAAATATTTGACACATATTTTTTTCTTTACAAACTCTACTAGACACATAACATATAATATTAGAACTTTTTTTTTTTTCGTATAACAATCGTGTAGATACGAAGGATCGAACCTTTCACACATCAAAAAATGATATAAGATCATATCAAAGTACAATTGAAAGTTCGGAAAAAGAAAGAAAGAAAGAAGAAGAAAGGGAAATTAAATAGGGTAATGGTTAGTTATAAATTTGTGCAAAACATAAAAGGAAATATCTCACATCCCACATTGTCACAATCCCATAGGATTTAAAAGAAGTGAAGTAAACTTAGAAGTACTTCTTTTGACAATGAAATTAGAGATCATTAGAAAAAATTAAAATACACAAAAGTTTTGGTCTTTGGGACAACTTGTTTTGTCCTCTTGACCCTTCTAAAAGCCATTCTAATCCTCTCCTCACCCAACTTGCTTCTTCCCCCCACACATCCTTTTTGTCTTTTATCTTAAATCCCCACTTTTTCCCCCTCTCATCATTATTATTATTTCAACCTAACTTTATAGAATTCAAATTCTCATTCCAATTTTTTAAGTACCACATTTGTTTGTCACGAAGGCTTCTACGAGTGAAAATTGTCCTTAATTTTAACATGGGATTGCTCCAAGCTAAACTAAGCATGTGTACCTCTATAGTTCCTATAGTTGAGTTACAGAAAGAAATGTACACTTTGTTGGTATATGATATAGTAACTTCAATTCCTTCGAGCTCTTCTTAACCTTTTATTTTACATCTCTTGTAGTATTTTTTATCACTTATATGTGATGATATTGATTCATTCGTAACCCTCTCATAAGCTCAGGGTGTTATACTTTTAATTATTTGAATCAACTTTAAGGATATGAAAATTGTATTTAAAAGTATAAAATTAAATATTACATTAATGTTTGAGTAATTAAAAATGTGTTTTAATTCAACAAAATTGATCATAATAATTTCAAAATCGCTCCAAAATACGTACTATCATCGTTCAAAGTGGCTTATAAGTCACTTATTTATTTATGTTCAAAACTATTTCAAAATTCTTATTTAATCACTCTAAATTAATTTAACATTTAATTGTATACCATAAGATGAAAGTGATTTTGAAAAAATTATGCGTAAAAGTAATTTTAAAAAAGTAAAAAGAAAATTACTCTAAAGAAAACATGTTCTTAACTATTTGAACTACAAACATAAAAAATTACATGAAATCACAAACAAAGAAAGAAAGAAGTTGTTTTGGAGTAGAATCTATCCATTATTTTATAAGATTTTAATTTCATGAAAGTACTAAAAGTAAATTCATGTCACTTCACTTTCAAATTAATCACATTTTTGTAAAAATATAAAGACATAATTTACATGGTTTAATGATTGTTAGCCACTTTATTTTATTTTTATTTTTTTAAAATAATTTTCATAATAATTCATATTGTTGATTATAAATTAGTTAATGGTTTGAAAAGAAAAAGAATTTCAAACAAGGGATAAAACAAATAAAAAATTATGTTTTAAAATTTTTACAATTTGAATCCTAAAACCCAAAAATAATTTTTTAAAATAAATCTTATATTTATAAATGGAATCCATTTAACTTGATAAAAAAATATAAAATAAAATCTAAATTACATGACTCGTGAACTTATATTGAGTGAGTTCATAAAGACTAACTTTATAATATATAGTTTAGATGTATCAAATACATATGAAGTATAATGTCAAGGTTTATTATTATTTATTTATTCAAACAAATTACTTTAAAAGGAAAAGTAACTTTTTACATGAATGGAACATTACCATATCGTATTATATAACAATAACATTTGATAAAAGTATCAAATGAAGTTTGGATATGTAAAAAGATCGTAATCTTGAAAAAGTGAAACTAAATAAATAAAGTTTGATAACTTTAGAAATTGTACAATGTGGTTGGAACTTCTTGTCAACTTGAATTTTAACTTTTGATAGTGTGACAAGATAAGAGAAATTAGAAACACCAACCCAACCAATATTATCTCATATATATATACATACATATATATATATGTATGTGGACTTTGATTTTGAAAAATGTGATAATGTTGCAAATATTTTAGAATGTGTGTTGGGACAATTTGATTTGTATCTTCTAATTATATTTTGTTTTATGCTTAGTTAAAAGATAATAATGTTTGTTTTAATTAGATTATAATACATGTTTTTCATGAATTTCATATTCACACACACACACAAAATCAATGCAATCTATAAGATTTAAGAAAAAATTAATTCGTATTGTGTTTGATTTTTATTTTAATACAAGATGATAGAATATTGAATTTATCTTTATTTACTATGAGTGAGTGTGACATTTTTTACACTTATTTTTTCGAATATAGAGAAATTGTTTTAAGTAGCAAAATAGTTAAAAATATTTACAAATTTAATAAAAGTTTACTTTCTATCATTGATTAATACAAATAGACAACTCAAATAGACAGTAAGTATTTTCAATAATATTTTTATATTGGAAAACAACATTTGGGTCTTATTAAAAAATACAGGTTTTTTTTTTAAAAAAAAACTTAATAAATATGGTACAACAACAAAAAAAAATCATCTCTTTTATATATATATATATATGATATCAACAACTAGGGATAAGAATATGAGTTCGAACCCAAATAATCCGGACTTTCCAACCCATATTATAAGGGTTAGGTTGGTTTAAGTTAAAATGTGGGTTGGGTTGGATTAAAAAAATTGGATTTTTTCGAGTTGGTTGGATCTCAAGTTGGAGGGTTGAAAAATTCAATTCAACCCAACCCAACCCGAACTAGTATAATATATATATATACATATATATATATATATATATATATATATAATTACTTAATAAAACAAATCTAAAAAGTAGGTCTTCCTCCCTCTTCAATATCCATCCCCTTGCGCGCCGCTCACCCTTCTTTACTGTGTTCGATTCTTCTCTTCTGTATCACCTCAGTTTCTAGTCTTCTCCCTCACAATCTCACCGTCCACCTCTGTTTCCAACGATCGGTCGTTTCCCTCTTCAATCTTCTCCTCCACAATCGCGCCGTCCACCTTTGTTTTCGTTAAAAAGTAGAAACGAAAAGAAAAAAAAACACAACTTGACAACCTACTCATATTTTACAGGTTGGGTTGGATTAGGTTGAAAACTAAATTAGAGTTATTTGGGTTGTCAACCCATATAACTTGAAAATATAGGTTGTATTGAGAATGTCTCCCAATCCAACCTGATTACACCTCTATCAACGACATATAAAAGTTAAAAATTTTCACTTTTGATTAATTAATACACAATGTCTTTCTTAATTGGACTTATATTTAAACTTGTATATTAACTTAATAAGACTCGTATTAACTAAAAGGGACATTATGATGTATAGTAATGAAATAAAAAAAAAAAAGAATGGGGGAGATTTTGGGAATATATAATAAAAAAGGTGATGAGGGGATGGGAGAAAAAAGGGGAAAAGGAAAATGGTGGAAGTGGTGGACCCAAATGAAAGGAAATGAGTGTGGAAAATGCAAACAAAATGAAAGGAAACAAAGTGGGAGTTAGAGGTCAAGGCCGGTGTGCTATGGGCGTTGTCTTTCAATTCAAACCATTTCAACCCCTTCCCCCCTTTGACTCACTCTCTCTTCCCTTTTCTTTTCACTCTTTTCACTCTTTTCCCTTCCCTTTCTTTTTTATCTTTCCTATCAATTCCCAATTCATATTTTCATTACAATCTTTTATGTTTAACTCTAATATTTTGAAACAAAACCCATAATCTACCATTAAGATATTCTTTTTCCAATAATTTACCAATTTTAACTCATATTGATCAAGACTTCACACATTGTTGTGGAATATAAGTAACTCCTCTAGTATTTTCTTTCTTTATAAAAGAGAAAGAAATAAAAGACTCAAGTCAATTCAATTTATGTTTCCCAACCAAAAAAATTAAATACTTTTTCTATTTTTCTAATTAAAAAAAATTAAAATTTTAGAAAAAATAGACCACAAACTAAATATTGCAATAAATACCTCGATAGGTCAAAATTGCACACTTCCCATGTAGATATTGACTTAGTGAACTCTTCTATAACACTTTCCTTATTACTTTCTTTCATCAAACCAATTATATATATATATATAGTGAAAACATATAGTATAATAAATTTGATAGGAAATAGGCATAATTATCCAAATAAAGAATTAAAATTTCTTTTTCCTATCAACCAACTAATTTCAACATAAAAACACTTAGAGCTAATGAGTGTTAAGTGAATTATTTCTTTAGATATTTTTATTGAGAGTTTGCAAGTTGAAAGATACAATAGATAATGAATTTCAACATCCACATTACTATAATATATTCTTTTATTTTTTTTTCCATTTTCTTCATTAAATTTCCATTTCTAAAATTAATTAATTAATTAATATTTATGTGTGTGGTATATATTATTCATTACTATACCTTAAATATTAAGATAAACAAAGAGAGAGAGAGAAAGACAGCCATTGACTTTTCATACATTATATATAGCTTTTTTTTTTTTTTTTTGAGAAATATATATATGAAAACAATATATAATTTAATATAGATATAATAATAGAGAGGTTTTTAAAAATAAATATTGCCTTCCCCACCTGAAAACAGAAAAATGGGTGAAATACTAAACCAAGGTTTGATCTTGTTGTTTAATTAATTAGTCAACTCCCAAAGTAAAACAAACTTTATAGAATATCTTTGGTTCTTTAAATACCCACAAGTTGCCTATTGTTTTACGCCTAATTACTATATGAATCTTTGTAATAATTGATCTCATGTCTTACTAATGTAAAGTATATCAATCCAAATTAAATTTGAAGTTATTACTACCCCACTCCCCTACAAACCAAGGGTAAAGAAATTATACATAAGAGACTTAAAATGTTGATGGTTTTGAATTCTCATTCTTACGAAACTTTTTCGATAGAAATATTGATATCAATGGATAATTTGTTAAAAAATAACTGTAATTAAAATATTTTATTTGAATCAATTAATAAAGTCTTTTACGTTTCGTGAATTTTTTTCCTACAAATATAGTAAAAAATATAAATTTATCGTCCTTCATGTCGATGTTGACATCGACATCTAGAAATGTTTATAGAAATTATGACATGCCTACACGAAATTAGCATAATAAATACAAGAACTAACAATATAGAAATTAATAAATCGATGAATAGGCATTTTGAGTTAGTGTCATACAACAATTAAAAACAAAATATATAGTTTTTTAATCATTCGTTCCTTCAAACGGAATAAACCGAGTAATCTTTTTCAATGGTAAAAATTAATATTTTTAAATATAACAACATGTCATTGTCTATCAACTAGAAAAATATATAATTAATATAGTGTAACGCCTCAGGCCCAGGATTTGGAATTCGGATCTCCGACATTCCCCAACATCCCCTACGACCTAGAAAGTTCTCCCTACAAACCAACACGAGTTATTTCAACATGTTTTGTTCTCACTCACATGCATCCTAGGTACTCCAAGTTGAGCACGCTTAACTTTGAAGTTTCTATGACCGAGTCACGGAAAAGGAAGGTGCACCTTGTTAGTATAGGTATTAACTTTTAATTTTTTTTAAGTCTTTCTTAACATTACTTTCATGTCCTCAAGATCCCTCTCATTCAAATGTGACACCGGTTCATTCATGTCTCCCTTCTAATCTCGAGCATTACATGTAGACTATCGAATTTTACCGTGTTCATAAATATTTTGAATCATCATATATTTAAAATAGCGATCAACAAAATACATGATGAACTATATAAATGCATAAACACATATATCATTGCATGTTTCATCAATTCGATTTAAGTTATTAAAAAAGGTTCATAAATCATAAACCTTCAATAATGAAGTCGAAAGGATGATGCATTCTTTAAGCTTATCCATAATATATTTTTCTTAATAGAGAGAAAGATAACATTAAGGTTTGTCTTGTAGTGACTTTTAATATGAAAAGATATTGTTCCTTGTGTCACAAAATTCAGAAGATTAGGGAAGATAATGAAGCATTCAAATAATAATAATATAATTTCAATAATTAAAGAAAAAAAAAAGAGAGTTAAAATTAGAGGATTATGTTTTCCCCTAATTTAATAGAACAATGCCCAATTATTCCCTCCTATTTTATAACAATTAAATGAACAAAATTTCCCTATAAATTAAATACAATGATGTAATCTAATTATTGTTCCCTATTTTTAGGGTTTGCCATTGAATTCATTCTCACAATAAGTTAGAAAATCCTCTCTTAAGTTTGGTGTCTTCTTCTTTTTTTTTTTTTCTTTTCCTTACTATGTATAACTACGTTGAAAAAGTCGACCTATGATCTTTCATTTAAATAGAAAAGTGAATCTCTTTTGTCAACTTGAAAAAAAGCTTAAACTAATAAGATAATTGTTAGTTGACCTCTAAACTTTATAAAATGTTCAAGAATCTATCGAAATTCGAAAGTATTTTGTTAAATTTAACCAAAATAAATTTATTGTTTAATATATAGATTTTTCTATATGCAAAAGTGAAATAACTTAAATAATAGTTTTGAAAGATCAAACATCTCGAAAAACAAACATTTTAACTTTTACATATTAACAACACTAAATTTGACATTTTAGAACATAACATATTATTATTATATAGCAATTTATGGGGTGAGAGAATCGAACTTTTGTTATTTACTTCTCAATTGATCATGTGTCTAGAAAAATAAATTTATTTTGATACTTTTTATATTCCCACGATTAAGTTAGATAAAATGTGAATTTTTTCTTAAAAAAAACAATAGTATAAATCTTAATTAAATTAAAAATATATATAATAATAACAATAATGAATCATCAAAGCTTTAACTACAAAATGTGTATAAGAACTTTATTCTTTAGAAATCATGGTGATGAGAGAATTAGATTCATTTCCCAATACCCATTTAGAATACATTCCAATAATAATGTGTGAGAATAGTGGAAATTATTATATTCAAAATTACAATAAAAAGTGGACACTAAAACTACTAATGTTTGCAATTTGATACAATTAAATAGAGGGTTGAGCACTATAAATAATATATATATAAAGTCTTCAAAATATTCATTCATCCACCACAAAATTAAACTATATATATGCACTAAGACTAATTAATATTTTATGATTAAATTGTGATTTAAAAGCAATACCATATAATAACAATTACACACTATTTGTTTTATTCTAAAATTTCTCTTAATATTATTTTGAATTTGAATATACAATTTTCAATTAAACCAAGCTTATTAAAACGTTTTGAATATTCGATTAGTTAAATTATGTTAACTTGTAAGCATATGCTAATTATATTATTCTTAGAATTCTTTTTTAGACTAAACAATTTTTGGTTGAAATTCAAAATTTTAAACAAAAATATTGTAATAAATTATAATCAATTGTTGCCATTAGGGGTGTACAAATATGGGTTGAACCCCAATAATCCGGACTACCCAACCCATATTATAAGAGTTGGGTTGGATTATGTTAAAATACGGGTTGGGTTGGGTTAAAAATATTTAATTTTTTCGGGTTGGGTTGGGTCTCGAGTTGGAGAGTTGAAAAATTCGGTTCAACCCAACCCAACCTGAATTAATATTATATATATATATATATATATATATATATATTATTTTAATAAAAACAAATTATAGGTATATAAATTTTGAATTTATTGTATGAAAGTTTGAATTATGTATGTTTGAAATTTAAATGTAACAATTTCAAACTTTTATTACCATTAGAAACTATAAAAACTATAAAATGGAAAAAAAAATTAAAAAAATATTTATATATACAACCCGATAACCCAACCCAACCCATAATTTACGGGTTGTATATTTGAAACTAATAGACAACTATTATTGAGAATGCCTTCCAATCCAACCCAACCCAACTCGATTTCCCCTAGTTGCCATCAATTACTCTAAAAACTAATATTGTACCTCAATTTAATATTAATTTATCAAAAGCACTTAACTAGTTTTTTCTTCTATTTCACTATCTAAATACAATATTGTTGCCATAAATTATATGCTAAAAATTACTTCAATTCCAAATTGAGTCTTATTTAAGTTAAAAATTCACTTTTGAATATTAGATTAAAATAAATAGTAAAAAAAAATCCTCCAATTTAGATCATTATATAGCATTCTAAGACTATTTAATTAATCACAATAATTACATATAAATTAAATCATATAAACTCAATTGGTCAATTATTGAAATGAGGAAAAAGAATTGCTAGCTTGTCAATGGAATTTTGTATTTTTATTTTATTCCATTAGGCATTTGCTAAAATAAACAAAATCCAAACATGATATGAAATTTGTACCAACTTTATATAAATTTGCCCAATCCTTTAGCCTACAACATATGTTATATATTTGGTTTAATTAGGTAGCTCAATTAAAGTTGTCATTCTTAAATTATTTATATATTAAAAGTTTATGGTTTATTTTATTTTATAATATTTAATGCATTTTGTTTATATTGGTTCAACATTTTCTTATTAAAAGAAACTAGTTGTTCAAATACCTAAGTTGTAATTTAGATTGTTTTTAGTAAAAGTATTTATGGGTTAAGTTAGGTTTAGGTTAAGAAATAATTTGGATCAAGAATTAAGTCTTGAGTTGTAAATTTGTTTAGTTCAAATAATTTTAAACTTAAGAATGTTGGTTTAGTTTTAATTTACGTAGTTTCAATAAATTTTAAATCTAGTCTCTAATGTTAGTTTGTTGTCCATCTTTTATTTTTTTTTAAAAAAATTGTTATCTATGACATTACATTGATTTCGTGCAAATTATTTTTAGGATTATTTTCGAATATAGTAAAATAACCAAAACACTTACAAATATAGCATAATACCATTGTTTATCAATGATTGAAGAAACTAGGCAAGATTACCAGCCTATTCCAAGAGAGCAAAGAGAAACCAAACCACGGGTAAATGAGAAACCCCGACAACATCAACAAGGTTGGAAGAAGAATATGAAGAAAAATGACCCTCCAATTACTACGAATCATTGTAGAATTGGCTAAAGATGTGTCAATCCTATTTGCAGCATGCAAACACCAAACAAAAGACACTACCTAAACCGACACAGCTAGGGCAACGATCTCCCCAAAAAAACACAACAATTCCCAAAAATCACAAGGTTTATATAAGTAATGGCACTAACAAAATCTAGACAATAGTTTTAACATATTTTGAGTTTAAACGGTTCTAATGCTTTAATCACGATCTTTTAAGTTATTTATAATAATAGTCGATTATCTATTCGGTTTTTAATCACTCTTAAATTTGAATTAGATTGAGAGTATAAATATTAAAATTGAAGAACCTACCAAAGGTAAGAACTAAAAGGATATTTTAGTGTTTATTTTAAACACAAAAAGTCAAAACCGTAAACCCTAATAAGAAAAAAGAAAAAAGAAAAAAGAAGCATAGTTAAATTTCATAGAAATTTTGTTTGCATTCTCTAACAAAATTGTAAATTACCATGGAAGATGAAATTTAAAATAAAATAATATGTAAAGAATGATTTAAAAGAAAGGGTTGATAGAGAAATGGTGTGCCCTAAGGCCCAAAAACAATGTGTTGGAAAAATAAAATAAAATAATTATGATAAATCAGCATTATTATTTTTTTAAAAGAATGACAAAAGAATAGAGAATATTTTTTTTTATTTAATTAAAATAAAGGGTGAAATTACGATTAAACCAAAGCAAAAGGGGAAGACCGAAGACCTTGAAAACGAAAGCAAAGGCGTGAGGTTCCTTGAACCCAACGCATCACTTCTCAGCTTCCGCTTCGGACTTTGCTTCCGTATTTGCTTTGGATCTTCCTTCGTATGTCGACATTGTGCGGATAAGAACAACCTCTCTTATTTCTCTCTCTAACGCCATCTACCACTCTCTACAAGAACCCACTCTCTCCCTCATCGCCTCCACTCTTCTGAAACATTAATCTCTTCTTTCTCTCTCTCTTCAACCAGCCAAATTACTCTCTCTCTCTCTCTTTCTGTTTCTTGTTTTGGATTGCTGTGATTAGACTTTGTTTTTCGTTTGTTGTTTTTGATTGATATTCAAACTGGCGATCGAAAACCACGATACTACTGTTCGTGAAATCAAGCCCAAGAGCAGAAGAATCATGGTATTGCGCTTTTTTAGTCATTTTTCTTTTACTGTTTCACTTTCCCGCATTCTATTTTTGCTATTCTGGTATTGATTTTTCTTTGTTTTATAATCTGGGTTTTGTTTTTTTTTGCGATTTTAATTTTGAGTATTGCTTAATTTCAGACTTTCTCATCTGGGTTTTGAGTTTTTTGTGTTCAGTTTCCCGCATTCTCTTTTTCATTCACTGTTTCTCTATTTTTTTTTTCTCTGGGGTTGCTGATAACTTTGATTTTCTCATCAGGGTAATGGTATTGGTTTTTCTTCTGTTTTCTCATTTGGGTTTTGGTTATTCATTTAATTTTTCACTTGGGTATTGCCTATTTGGTATTTTCTCATCTGGGTTTGCCTTATTGCTCCAGTTTTTCACTTGGCTATTGCTTATTTTGTGATTTTCTCATCTGGGTTTCCGTTTTCCTGATTTGACTTTTCGACATTCTCTGTTTCTTTCGTTTGGGTTTGGATTTAAGTTCGATTATCCCATCTGGGTATTCATTTTCTTCTGTTTTTTCATCTGGGTTTTGCTTGTTCTACCAATTTTTCACTTGGGTATTGCTTGTTTTTTTTATTTTATCATCTGGGTTTTGATTTTCTCCTTTGACTTTCCCACATTCTGTTTTTCCTTTTGGCCTTCGGCATGATTTTCCCCATCTGGGTATTATTGATTTTTTACTGTATTTTTCACTCGGATTTTGCTTTGTTTTTTAATCTCTCGATTGTTTTCATTTATTTTTTTTGACATTGCTCTTGATTTATTCTTTTTCTATAGGGTCCTGACGATGAAGACAATCGATGGCCGCCATGGCTAAAACCTCTACTAAGAGAAAGCTTCTTCGTTCAATGCAAACACCACATCGATTCTCACAAAAGCGAATGCAATATGTACTGTTTAGATTGTATGAACGGCGCTCTCTGTTCTCTTTGCCTCAACTTTCACAAAGACCATCGTGCAATTCAGGTCTTAAAAAAATTCCCTTTCCCCTTTTCTTATTCGTCTAAATTCAAACCCCTTTTCTTCTAATCAGAATTCCTTTTTTATTCCTCACAGATTCGCAGGTCTTCTTACCATGATGTGATCAGAGTTTCTGAGATTCAAAAAGTTCTGGACATTTCTGGTGTCCAAACTTACATTATCAACAGCGCTAGAGTCGTGTTCTTGAACGAAAGACCTCAGCCTCGGCCCGGCAAAGGCGTTACCAATACTTGTGAAGTTTGTGAACGCAGTCTCCTCGATTCCTTCCGATTTTGCTCTCTTGGTTGCAAGGTACAATTCTGGAAAATTTAGAAGAAAACCCCATTTGAAATTCTGTTTCCTTTTCGTCTGTTTGGTTGCTGAGAAAATGGGTGGGAAAATGAAGGAAAATTCCAAATGGGAATTCGTGTCATCAATGTGTTTGATTGGTTGAAATTCAAACGAGTGGAATTGAACTTTTTATTTTCTTCTTTTTCTTCCACTTGCTTTTCGTAGAGTGGGTTCGTGGATTGTCACCATTAATAACAATACTTTGAATTTCTTTTTCCTCTTACTCAACTTTCTCGGAAACTAAACAAGTCAGAGAAAAACAGAAGATCTTATCTAACGCGTTCCCATTTGTCAATCCTCAACCGTTTTTAACTGTTAACTAATTTTAGATTCTTCAATTTCAATTCCACAGATTGTAGGAACCTCAAGGAGTTACCAGAAGAAGAGGGTTGCAATGGCTGCATCCGACTCGGAGGATTCTTATAGCAGCAGTAGCAACCATAGACGAAGCAAGAGCAACAACAGCAACAACAATAGCAATAAAATCCAAAGCTTTAGTCCTTCAACGCCGCCCCCAACATCCGTCAACTACAGGACGGCGAAGCGGAGGAAGGGGATACCTCATCGAGCTCCAATGGGAGGTCTAGTTTTAGAATATTAGTACCTGCATTTTCACTTAAGTATCATAAGGACCGCCCCCCTCCAGTTGAAATGTAATGTAATTTCCACGTTGCTCCTTCCCCTCCTCCAATGCCTTGAGCTTTGTAAAAGAGGCCGGTGTTGGAGGTCTTACTTTTATTAGCTTTGTACATAGAAGAAGCATAGATGTGGGGTAAGCAAAACAATAATAAAAATAATAATAATAGGGCAAATGTGAAAAATGTTGAACTTTAGAGGACTAAAAGGAAAAATGAGTTTGGTAGGTTTGAATAATTATATAAAAATAGGTTGGGGTTATAGTGAAAATTATACTAAGTTTTGGGTTGAAGTTGTAAATAGTGGCTTTTTTATGCTCCTTAGAAGTGGTGATGAAGATACAATGTAATGTACTCCTTGGAATAATGGAATTTGGAGAATGGTGTTTATATGTTAAAATAATATATATATGCTCTATTTATTATGTTTTTAATTTTTTATATCTTAACTATTTGATGTTTAAGATTTTACATTGAATATTGTGATTATAACTTTGATATATGGTAATTAATTACAATCTTTATCATACTTGTGGTTCACAAACAAGAAATTTATGTAATGTCATATAATTAAGAGGATAATTATTAGTCACTAATGGGTGATTAGATCAAAATAAGGAATTGATGGAAGTTTCTTATGGTTGAAAAATGATTAGTTTTGGTTTGAATTACATATGTGACACTTTGACTTTTACAATGTTTGTTTTAATTGCTCCACCTAATATTTGAATAAGTCCATTTTTGTGATGCTCCTATCTATTATAAATGTTAATATACAACACCAAATTTTGTAAAGTTTGAAAAAATGAAATAGATATTTCAAACTATGATCCAAACAAATAATTTTTTAAAGAAAAATTCATTAAAAATAACATATAGCAAAACTACCTTTCGTAGGTTTGAAAACCTTGATTCTGATTTTGAAAACATTTGTAAATATGTAAATTAAATTAAATTGCAAGTTCAATCTTTTAACTCTGTCAAGTGTTGATACGTTTTTAATATTTTTAATTTTGTAATCAATGGATTTAGAAATAATTTGAAGTCTGTTCTAATTTAAATTGAAAAAAAAAAGGTATGGGGGTTGAAGTTTGTAAAAAGGGAAAAGGGGAGGGGGTGAAGTTGAAAAATTAAATTTCCGTTTAAGGAAGGGTTTGGGGTTTTGACTAAACCAACAATCCCAAGTGGCAAGTGGGAAGGGATCCGCACGTGTGGTGGATGTGAAAACGACACGTGTCGGGTCCACATTGGGTCTCTCTCCCCTTTAAACCTATGGATGGAATGATGATCGGATTCATACTTCCATTCCTTTCATATTCCCTTTTTTATTTAAACTTCAACTTTATTGTCCATAAAAAGAAAAATAATTCCCACTTGCAATTTCCATTTCTTGTTTTTTTTTCTTTTCACTAAATTATAAAAAAATTATTAATCATCCTCATTTAATCTTAAAAAGAAAAAAAGATGTTGCCTTTGTCTTCTTTGCATCCAATAAAATAAACTAAACAAAGGCTATTTTAATTTTGATTTTTAAAGGTTTCTGTAAAATAAAAAATAAATGTTGAAACTTAACAAAGTTTGTGGATGATTTGAAATGAAAATTGAAACCTACGTTGTTGTTCGTGATTATCATATTTTACTATTTTTTGTTTTTAATATTTATGAAAGTAATTAGAATTATTTTTGAAATAAATGGTAAAATATAGGTGAATGTTGTTTAGTCTTTTAATCTCATTTTTAATAGTCAAAACTATTATTTTATTATGGAATAGGAAAATCAATTTTCTTTTGTATCTTTGTGACAAACAAGTTGTATCAACTTGACCAAACAAACACCATATTTCAAATCTAATTTATTTAATTCACTAAGATATGCAATTTATTTTTATTTAATTTTGTATGATCTATTCAACGTTGGATTATCAATGTGTTTTGGCAAATGTTATGTAAAAAAAAAAAAGAAAAAATAGTGAATGAAAATAAAATTTTCTCGTTTAAATTATAATTTTATTATTTTAATCGGATCACATAATTTTTAAAAAAAAACACGAAGCTAAATTTATTGAAATACAATCAAACTCTCACATTGGTTAGATAAGAGGATGTTCGTTAGTATATAAGTGACGATAATTATCTCAATTCATATTAGGTTTTTTTTTATGGTACCCTAAGTAAAGTCACGAAGGTGAGTATTGAAAGTGGATAATATCATACTATTTTGAAGATATTAATTATAGAATCACTCGTCCTAACAAGTGGTATCGGAGTTAGAACCCTAACTTAGCTATGTCAAATAAAGATGTAAAAGTAGTTATGGTGTGATTTGTGGTTGAACTCTGCTTATAAGAGTTAGACAAATGGATGAAGTCATTTATATGGTCTTTTGTGTTTGAGTGACAAAGGATTGTTGAGAATGCAACCAAACTCTCACATCGATTAAATAAGAGGATGATCATAGGTATATAAGTGAATACAATCATGATGATATATATTCAAAGTGGACAATATCATATCATTATAGACAACTAAACAAGATTTTTTTTCTTAATTTAAACGAGAACATGCGTCTTAAATTAACCTAGAATTAAATTGACGCAATTTACTTATTATAGTTTGGAGGAGAATTCGTTTTAGACCTTTGAAATAGATCGTTAATTTCGTCCTAAAATTTAAAATTTGCTGCTCTTTTTAATTTCAATTTTTTTTCTTATATTAAAAGTTTATTTAGCTCAAACAAAGAAATGAGATGTTAGTAAATAATTTACCCAAAAAAAAAATTAATGCACTAACAAGTCAATATATCGATATCAACATTTTAATTTTATAAAAATGTCAATATTGATAACAATATTTTAATTTTATAAAATATTAATAAAATAATGAAATCAACAAATACTTTTATTTACACAATTGTTTAATTTAAAAGATAAAATTGCTGAAAATATTTATAAATATAACAATTTTTCACTGTCAATTAATTTCATTCATGATATTTTGTTATCTCTGTAAATACTTTGGATAATTTTATTTATATTTATAAATACTCTCAAAATATTTTTATATTTTGATAAATATTTTAGTTATTATTATATAACTAAATGTATTATTAAAAAAAATCTATCATCGACAACATTTTTATCACTTTCTTTCTTCTTCGTTTATATAAATATCAAAGTTCTATTTAGTTATGTTCACTTTTGGCTAACCTATACCATTTTCTAGGGTTTAGAATTTTTGCTTCATCCAATTAAAACAAACCAATGTTTTACTTAGACAAACACCACATATTTGTCAATCTTTCACTTTAGAGTTGTTGGAACTAAATTGTAGACTTCCTAGCTTCTTCAATAATTTAATTGAAATAAAACACTTTTTAATGCAAATTAATTAAGATTGATCAATTTGATATATAATTACTTATTTTTCTCCCTAAAATTTAAGTTTACAACATTGCTTTTAGGAACAAACTTTCTTGTGTTTAATATTTAAAACATCATCAAATGTAACAATAATTATTGTTTTAAGAAAACGATGAAACTATTGCCTCCATTCTTAAATAAGTCTTTCTATGACCAACTTACTCATCCATCTATCATTTTACAAAACCAAACCAAAGTTTAGTTGATTCGAAATATATATTTTTTCTTTTGTTAGTTCAAACCCTTTTATCTTTTATTTATTAGAAATATATAAAACTACAACGAAAATAATAGAAAAATTAAATTATTGTCTTTTAATTTTATTATGAAAATGTATTCCTTTGAAACTTAAGTTTTTTATGTAGTAGTTTTATTGAAAAAATAAGTAGAAATAAATTATTATTATTAAAGATTGGTTAAAAATATATAAACTAAAATTAAACAAAAAAGAAATAGAATTTTAACTTATAAAATTGGTTAATTATTCATGACAATTCTCTGCTATACATAACATAGAAAAAATTTGGGTGTTTTTCTTTTAATATACAATATATATATATAGCAATATTATATAGTTTAAATTATACCTTTTAACCCTCCTTTAATTTGTACCTTTATTAAAAGGTTTTGTTTTTGTCTTTCTCCCAATTTCAAACCCAAATAAAATTTAATGTTGTATTGGATTAAAGTTGTAACAAAATCTCATGATCTACTAGTAGTGGGACAAATCTTAATAGTAAGAAAATAAAAATAATAGAAGTATGAAGATACAATTTGACTTGAATTTTATTGTTTTTTTTTTTTAATATTTTCCTTCAGTTATATATATTATAGAAGAGTTTGCAAAAATAGCAAAAACATTTATGATAATATAGCCTATGTCACATACATTTTCTAAATTGCAAAAATAGTAAATTTAAAAATAGATTACCGTCTGATATCATAAATTACTAGTTATATTTGCCAAATTTAAAATATACAAAAAAGAGATGTTATGAACTGTTTTTTTTTTTAAAAAAAAAATTGTCATCTACTGTAATTTCTCTATATTATATGTATATAATGTATTATTTTAAAAGAAAAAAAAAAGATTTATCATCTAACGATTTGTTTTAGACTAAAAGTTACACAAAGATTTATTAACTTAATGATAAAATATGCACTATTTTTAATATAGTAAAATAAATCAAAATATTTATAAAATACATCAAAACATTACAACTATTACCCGTATTTATCATGATAGAGATGTGATAAATATTTTTATCATATTTTATATATTTTTGAATTTAATTAATGGGTAGCCTCCCAACTGGAAACTCTATTTTTATAATTTAGAAATGAAGATTAGATTAGGAAAGAAAATAATAAAAGAATAATAAAGAAGTCACATCTAGGATTTGATAAGTATGAAATCATAGAGACCACTCAAAGGCCCTTCTAGTGGAGTAGATTTATATACATAAAGCAACATCCACTTGTCTTTTGCCACGTCTCATCTCCAAGTCGGCATTCCCACAAAGAAGAAGAGCAAAGAAAAAAAAAAGGAATAATTATTGCATCAAATAAGATATTTTTAAAATTCCACGTGATATTTGAGTGTCACACGCTACAAAGTTAATTATGATTATCTTTTCATTTTACACTAATTTAATCACATCTTCACTAAACAAAGATTAAACCTCCACCTTTTACCTCTCTTTTCTTTTTCTTTTTTATATATAGAATAGTTTAGAGTTTTATATTTATAGATGATTAAAGTAATTCTTTTGTATCAAAATTCTTTTAAATATCATTTATTATCGAACTACGTAGATTAAATATCAAAAACCGTTTAACACTCTTCTTTGTAAACAGGATCGAAGTTGCTTTTCAACGTACATAAGTGGGTATTTTCGAGCAACACACTGGACTTCGAAGAAGATAGTAAAGGGTTATTCCTCTTGATTTATATTCATGAGTGAGCATCAAGTATATTTATGTACTATAAATCTCGATGTTAAAAAAATTGATCCTCTATTACACGATGTTAAAACAAAAAACATACCCATATATATATCAATTAATTCCAATAGTTTTCTCTAATGTTTTATTAATCCCTACTTTCTAAGTTTGTTATGTGTGAGTAAGACGTGTTTTTTTCCCTCTCTTGTAGAATAAGTAAATATGAAGATTGAACCTCTAACCTTAAGAATAGACACAATTATATCAATCGTAGTAAGTACGTTCGCTTTAAAATGAAAAAATATATATATTTACTTGCTCTAACTAATACTCTATCTAGCTTTTATATATAATTTTTTTTCAATCTATTTTGATTAAGTTTTGTGTGTGCATGCATATGGTACATTTTCTAAGTTTCTTGCCACATTCATTCATTCAATATTTGCACTTAGAAGCATTTTTCTTTTAATTATTAAAAAGAAGAAAACTGTTTATATGACAGTTTAAAAGTCTATCATATTATTGGTTTTAGTTGGATGCCCATAATTCAACTTGGCATGCCACAAATGTCCTAATTTAATTAATTTCCATATATATCTTCTAAAATTCTACATATGAATATTAGTTGATGTTACAATTTCTAATATAAAAGCCCATGTTTATTTTTAAAAAAGAAACAATAACATTATTATAGATTCATATTTATCATCACCGTCGTGCTATTTTAATTGAACATTATTATTGAATGTCTCTCTACATTCACACAAATTTCAAACTATAATTAATATTTAATATCTAAATCTACCTTTCTTAAAATAAATTCTAATCTTAGTATTTTTGAAAATTTTTCAATTTTAAATAATTACATTTTCGATCATACGAATTTACATGGTTTACTTATCAATTAATTTTGAATTAGTTCACGTTTGGTTTACTGTTAATTTTTCTATGATCGATTAGTATTTTTAATATCATTTTTGAAAACATGTATGTTTACATATTGGTATTTGTTTACATACAAATTATTATTGAAAATAGATGAACTAAATTTCAAATTAAAACTAAAACAATATTTTAACCAAATATGTATAGTAAAATTGGTCATTCATCACAATCTTGATCCGTTTAAAAAAACCAAAAGTTCGTAACTAAGACTCACATTTTTTTTTTAGTTTTAGTTTTTAAGAATTATGATGGAAAAATAACATATTTTAAAATTCAGAAAAGTAAAACTCCGTTATCAAAATCGCTACGTTTTCGTGTATTTCACTATGTAGGCAAATAATTGTTGACATCAAAGTTAAGACAAGAAAAATGTATCTAACCTTCACATAATACAAACAATAAATTTGTAAAAGTTGGTTGACCTGGGTTTTTTCAATATGATTTCAGAGTCGCTTTAAAATAATCATACAGCTTACCAGTCCCAGAGACGTAGTGTTCTCTTTTCCGTTTGGTTAAGGTCAACCTCAACGTCTTTTATAAGCTCATCTTAGTCCTAGGGTAGTGTTTTGAGTTGAGGCATACGTAGGACATGTCTTAGCTATTTTGCTAAGCTCCCGGACTGACACCAAGCACATTAACTTGAGATTTGACACGAATTAACCTCGTTTCATTTTGGGCCTAAGGTGATAATTTTTACTCAAGCTTCATTATTTTCTCAATCTTGTTACTTCTATCCTTATTCTATATCCATTATACCCTTCATTTGATCAAAATCACTCCTCACAAACCAAAACCCTAAGAATGATCTTTTAGCTATATGTAATTAGCTTTAGAGCTTTCCTAAAATATCAAAAGCATGGTTTCTTTTTAGGATGAGTGGCATGAAAAAGCACTTTCCCTATAAGATGCTCAAAGAACAAAAAAAGATGTTAGGCAGGTTGCATATATTTGAAAGAAGAATAAGACCTAAAATTGTAACTATATATATATATATAATCTAATGTCATTTTCCCACAAATATAACATAACTCCACATATACTTCTACACTTCATTCACCTTTGTACCCAACTAATTATTTTACCCAAATTCATCCATAATTTGATGTAGACTTCATTGTCTTTATATAATGCATGTCATTTTCATAAAATTTTGTCATTTTATCCTTAAATAATAAATAAGTAAAAATAATTTAAAACACCAAAAAAACAAAATGGGATGTGTCATGCTCTTTTATATATCTTTCTTTTAATTTTATATCATTCTATACTTAATTAAATATTAGTTTAGAGATAGATGATTATGCAAACTACTCTCATCAAATGTACATAAAGATTATTATAATTTTCAATATTTTTTTCATCTATCTTCTAGCAACTAATTAATTAATATGCCCTAAAGTTTAGTTAAGATGAATAATAGATGGAACATGTCAAAAATAAAAACATTCTTCTTCTGATGGGTTTTAATCTTTTTTTTTTTTTTTTTAATCATATATATGATCATTATATATACATATATATAAGTGGTTGAATGGATGCTTTCAAAAGATAGATTAGTTGCTTAATTTTTGTAACTAAATAGAATAAAGCTAAGTTGTTTATGCATATTCTTTTTTGGTGGTAGCTTAGTAGGAATACACAAAAAGAAATGAAAAATATAAACCTTTTTGGGTAGGGAAAAGAGAGAGAGAGAGAGAGTTCCACTACCATTCTTTTATTTATTTTTATTTTTAAGGTCTCAACAAAAGAAAAAACTTTATATTATATTCTTAACTAAGGGCCTTTTATTTTCAAACCCATTTTGTTAAATGTCTTTTATTTTTTTATGCTCAATTTAATAATCAAATCACTAAATTGGGTTGTCACTCTAAAATGGAAAGTGGATCCTACCTTGGGGATATGGAAGGGAAAAAGAAAAGAGAAAAAAAGAGTAGCTTTTCCAATTATGTTTCTAAAATTTAATTGAAAGATGAATCAATAAAATTGCATGTCTTTTATTTATTTTCTTTTTCTACCATTTATGTCAAAGTTACAAAATTTAATTTTGTTTTCCTTTTATATCAATATATGTTATGATTTGTATCGATTAAATGTAAGTATAAATATATTTTTTTTTCTAACAAAAGCTTAACTCATCTTTACTTTCAAACCATATGGTTTCATTTTTTTCAAAAATAAAAGTGATTGTCTTAACAGTTCTTTCTAGGAAATTTAACTATAAATTTTACACATTAAGAAAATTATTTTGAACAAAAGTTATGACTACACTTACAAATTAGTGAATGGATTGCAATGCTCTATTTTTTTCTTAAGAAAAATATAATGTTAACATTTTTTATGGAAAGAAATTACATTAAAATGAAAATAAAGAAGATAAATAAATAAATATATATATATATATATACACACACATATAGGTTAGAGCGAATCGACATAAAAAATATAAACACTAAATTTAGTATTTAAATTTTGATGTATTATGTATCATCTAATAGTGCTTTTTAAAACACAAGAACCTAATGGTAATTTTTTTTAGACTAAGAAGAGTTTTCTACGTATAAATGTTTTGAGAAAACCATACCAATTAGTGAATTATATTTCATTGCACATGAATCATAAATTACTATTCTAAAGATCGATAATTTAATTTTCACTTTTGTCGTTCTTCAACTCGACATATTAAATGCAACACGTTTAGAGCTGAGCGTATGAACTACTTTTTCCCTCTTCAAGACATAAATTCATGTTAAGTTGATTTATTTTGTCATAAAATAGTCAAAATAATTATTGAAAATATTATTCATTTGTTAATGAATAACATGATCCATGCTAGTGTTAACCTTACTGTTATAAATCCTTTTATTTTTATGTTCATTTCATTTGAAGGAATCAAAAAATAAAATGTACAAAACGATCAAATAAATTAAAATTGAAAATATAGTGATCAAATAAATAAATTAAAAGTCCAAAATATAGGGATTAACAATTAAATTTTGGAGCCATCACGATCAAAAAAAGACATCAATTTAATCATCCCAATGCTAATAGCTTAGTAGCTTTATAATCATACTTTTTGGTGATTAATAGTAGGCCATTAGGTTAAAACATTACCTTAATTTGCTAAAGATTGAGAGATAATTCCATTCCAAAATTTCTCTTTCTTTATATGTATTCATGAAAAAAGAAATATATATATATATATTTTCTCTTTTGTGTCATTGCCATAATTTGAAAAGCTACACACAAAAAATAGACCTAATCTATTTGATTTTGAGAAAAGAAATGTGAAGATATGAGACCAATTTTATATGTTCATGAAAGGGTATTATTGACCTTTACTATACATATCTTCCTTTTAAAACAGAAACACTTATTTTGACAAATGATAGTACAATTTATTGATTTCTTTTTTAAATGTTCTTTGCATCTCTTTTGTAAAATTTGTTAAATTTTTCTAAATTGTAATATTTCTCTTCTTCTCAATTTATTAATGGTGTGGAGTGAATTTAGGGAATTTCTTTTATAAAAAAAAAAAAAAAAGTACTTTTCAATAAGCCACAGGAATTTGTTGTTTTAAAGTAGCTTTTTATGTAATGTACGATATAAAAATTTTACTTTCTGTTTCTAAAATTTTTAAATTTGGATACTTAGATTTTTAAATTCAACTATTTTAAATGTTTTTCTTTTCATTAAATTTAGATAATAATATAAAGGTGCAAAATATGTACACGTAGAACAATTTCAAAAATGGAAAAAGTCTACAAACATACCATGAAAAATACCAAAAATGACATGTTCAACGGTTGACATATTCAACGATTAATTTGACCACTCCCACATGTAATATATTTGGCATACGATATTGATAAATGGTAAAGATCGTTTAGATTTGGCAACAATCCTTTTAGATTTTGCTACCAAATGTAAACGATTGTTTTTCCAAGATTCTTTGGTAGACTCTTTTAGATTTGGTCTTGCTAGATTGTTTAGATTTTCATTTGGATTTGTGACCCCGATCGTAGCCAAATCTAAACGTATATTAAACCAAATAGTAAGAAAAAAGAAAAACTGCAAGAGAAGAAAGAGGATGGAAAGGAAAAACAAACCTGGAATATTTTAACAAAAATGACCAGCTTCATGGGTTATAAAAATTAACCTAGTATAAATGTAATTTTAAAAACAAATAAAAAAGAAAATACCAAAATAAATATAAATGATTTTAAGAACAAAATAAGATTTATATATATAGTGAATGAAGAATTGTACGGTGACAATATTAATTGAGTCATGCTCGCGTTCAATTTTACTATTATATGAAAAAGAATAAAACGTAATTAAAAAGTTTATGATAAAATGTTATAGACAACTGGTCGGACATCCATGACAAGGAGACACATTCTATGGGCCAAATGGGCTTTGGCCCAGTCCGACAATCTACTTTTTATGGGGCCCAATAATGATGGATTTGGATAAATATCATTCCTTTTCTTTTTCTCTCATTACTTTCAATATTTCCAATGTGTTTAATATTTTCTATAAAAGAAAAAAAAAATCATTTTAGCATAAACCTATTTAAAAGATATCTATAAATTAGATAAAATTGACTTCTCTTTTGCACATATCCCCTATTTTAGTACAACAATTTGTTTTCTTTTGCCCCTTTTACGCAACACATAGGGAAATTGATTTAGTTTGTTCAACAAAAAAATAAAAATTAATTACTGATATTATTTTACAAAATTCATCTAATGTCAAGACTATCCTTCAAACTCATTAGAAATTAGTGGATGGATCGTTGGAAGTGTAGAGAATCAAACTATTCATAGGATTTTATTAAATCTTTTTAAGTCTCCTATGTATCACCTCTAAAGCAAAGTAAGAAATTTTTAATTAAAAATTTTAGTTTTTGTCTAACTTCAAATAAAATTAAGAAAATAATAATGTGACCTAAAATTGATAAAAAAAAAAAATAGTTCTGGAAATTTTAGTGAATCTGAACTGGGCCCAATTCAAAATTTTAATGTAACCCCAAGCCCAAGTCAAATTCAAAATTCTTAGTTATCCCTAAGCCCAAAGCACACATGTTTATGGACTTTTAGTTTTGGGTGAAGAAGAGAAAAGATCATCGTCAACACTATTTCAAAAGCATCCTATTTTGATGTTGGACTTCTAAAGAAAAAATCATATCCAACCGAGAAATGCACATATAGTTCCAAAACTAGCCTCCAAACCGAACTTATATAACTTATTGAATAAGATATAAACTACTATTTCAAATATTGATGATTCAATTTAATAATTTCTTTTATAATCAAGAAATAATACATCCCATTTTCATTGATACTTCCACAAATCAAACGATTCAATATCAAGAAGTCAATATTAACAAAAACCCATCCTCGTTTTTAAAAAATCAAAGGATTCAACATTAACGTGTCTATCGTAAACCTCGAAAGAAAGAAAGCAAACTAAATGAAATAAAGTAAAGGTCAAGGGTTTGTGTGTGTTTTGATGTTTTGAGAGTGTTAGACATAACCTTGCTTGTGCTTTCGGAAAAGTTGCTCAGAATTGGCATTTTTCAAAGCAATGAAAGCCAACAAATACACAAAAATTAGACCCACAAATGAAACTAATAGAATTATGTCTGCATTTCTCCATTCTTCCTTTAGGTTTGCTAGTAGACCTGCTTTACATGAATCACATCCATAACAAAGCTCTGTTTGTTCGTTGCTCCATTTCGAGCAATCCATACTCGCTCCGTTACTAATCGGACTGATCCAGTACGTTGGATTTACGAACGTGAAACCGCAATCTGTTGGTGGCTTGCAACACCCTGACTGTTGAAAATATAAACCATATGTTTGGAATGAGCTTTAAAGTTGTTTATGAAGTAGAGAAAAAAAGAAGTAATTTTTTAAACTAACCATATATATTTGTTTGAGAGGGATTTTGAAATGGTTAAAATCTCAACTTTATTTTTTTCATTTTCAAAATCACTTATTTGATTTTACACTTTTAATTGTAATTTGTATAACATCAAAATTTAACTTTGAAATATTAAAATCAATCGTTCCAAACATATCTTAAAACTATTGATTATGTTAAGATGTATAAAAGGATCGTAGGAAAAAATACTCATTACCTCATTTTTGTGGTAGATTTAAATTTTAATATAAAGGGTTAAAAAAGATTGTTTTCTCGTTTTCTGTTTTTCGATCGATTAGACCAATCTCTCTCTCAACCTTTTTAACCATAATTTTCACATCTACTAAAGAAACCTTTAAATTCTTAATCAAAATTTAAAAATAAAAACTATTTCTTTTAGATTTTTATACAACAAATTATTTGATCATTTTTCAAATTTTGAGTTTATTTGTATAGAAGTAGTGTTTATAAACCTTCATTTCTTTAAAAAAAAAAAAACAAACAAACAAATACATGTGAAATGGGGTTCTAAGATTTAGAATTTCTTTCTAATTTTTCCTCCTAAATTAAATTTTTGGAATGATAAATATAAATATATATATATATATATAAATAAAGTGAAGAATTTGTACCTGAAAAGGACTGATGTGGGCATTGAAGAAATCTTGAGCAAATCTATAATTTTGGTTCAACTCAGCACATGTAGTTGAAGAACTCAGGCAATTTCTAATTCTTTCCCATTTATGAGAGCTTCTAACCCTTCTTTGGAGCCAAAGCGAGAACTCGTCAAGGTGATATTCCAAGTAAGCTCGGCTCGGTTCAGCGTGTCCAGATCCTCTCATCGTGATCGAAAACACAAAAATAATCAAGCTACCAAGTAAAATGATGAGAACAAGCATGGCAATAAGGTAGAACATTAGAAGCCACGAAACTCTCCAGAACGCTCCAATGAAACCTGCCAAAGCCACTAGGAAGATGACGATGCCAAGAATAATGACCGGCCATTGCAAAACCTGGACACAAGCGTTGTCGGGTTCGGTTGCAAGCCAGATCCCTGCACCGATGACAGGGATCGAGAGAAGCAAGGCAATGAAGTTGATGGCTGCAATGACATTGTTGCTCAATGCCATCCTTAAGAGGTTGTTTAACTTGTTGGTGTGTGGTGAGAGAATTAGATTTATTGTGAAGGGAAGTTTTGTAGGGTTTTCATGTGGAAATGAAAGCCAAAGAAAGCAAGCAATCACAATGTCCTAAGCACTAACTTTAGTTATTTATTTAAAGAAGAAAGAAAGAAAAAGAAAAGGGGAAACTTGTCCATATGGAAGGGGGAAAGAATATTGAATATGGGGAAAAAGTTGATACAATATGAAAACCATTGTTAAGAGAATATAAACACAACATGTGTAGAAAGGCTTTAACAAATTATTAAAAGGATTAATCAAGCTTTGCTGCTTTCACATGAATTTCTTTTTTTCTTTATGTACTAAAGTTTTGCTTCTTCCTTTTTCTTGCTTTTAATTATCTTTGTTATAAGAACAATGTTTCTATTTCTTAATTTGTTTTAGTTGCTTGAGAGATGAAATGTATTTGCTAATTATTTATAGTTTTTTTTTCCTTTTGTAAAAATAACTTCACAGAAAAGTAATTATATTTAGTAGTCAATTATACCATTTCATTGATGATAACAAAAAAAAATATAGTTCATAGATACTTCATAGTATTGTACTTGAAGTGTTGTGGTTATCAAGCAAGAAATAACGATTGAGCTTAATGAGTCATGATCAAGAAATTAGAAATTCAAAAGTGATTTTTTTAGTATAAATTGGAAGTGAATGATTTAAACCTAAGACTTCAGCTATATACAAGTGTCGATTGAGCTAAGATCTTGTTGGCAAAATATAAAAATGATTATTTTAGATCAAATGTAAAAAAAAAAAAAGTATGACAATTTTGACCCTGTCTTTTGATAAATTTATTTGATCTTAATTAAGAAACTTATAGGATTTATATGTTTACTTAGAATAAAAACTTTTAGAATATGTTTAATTTGCAAATTTAATAAACTTGAACTTAGATCTAGTGTTGAGAAGCTTAGATTTATTTACGGTTGATTCTGCTAAAAGATGTATATGTAATGTAAAAAGTTTCGGGAGCTAGATTGATAATGTAACTTAGTTTATATATGAGCTATACATAATATATATATTTCGTATCAAATATAAATCAAACTTAGCTTCTTAACTTCAAGTTAGATAAACGTAACGTAAGTACTCGACTTAAAACCCTCTTTTATGGACACCGACGACATTAGATTTCCTCTCTAGATCACTATAGACAAGCATATGAAAACAAAGTAAGATGAAGAAGTTCAAAAATGCAATCTCATTTTCTATTAAATTGAACCCACACTCCATTTAGGTCAAGTCTCCTTTAGGTGTATGTCTCTTTAGAACATTGTCGTTCAAAATCACCACCTATAGCATCATTTAAGTGCATTGCTTTTCATCTCGAAAGAAAAAGAAAAAAGAAAGAACAAAAGTGATTTGTCCATAGATTAAAAAAAATAATATGAACAAAAAAAATAAATTAAAAAGGTCCTATTTTGATAGTTGTTTTACTTTTTATTTTTATGAAAATTAAAGCTAATTTTTCTCTGAAAAATCATATTTTATTTCATTTCGTAGATATAACACATTTTAGTGCATATAATAATGTATATCAAAGGTATATCAATAATTATATAAGTAACGTATCAAATATATATCAATAATGTATCGAGGCATATATTTTTTACATTTCATAGTTTTGACTTTTTAAAAAATAATTGTAAAGGTTGTGAGCCTAATTTTTAAAATTTTTATTGAAAAAAAGTAGTTTTTAAGAACGTATAATTTTCAAATTTTTATAAAATTTCATGTATATTTGAAAAAAAATAATAATTTAAAAATAATAGATTTTACAAAATATTTACCGTTTATAGCAAATTTTATCACTAATAGTCATTGATATGCTGTAGTGATAGAAATGATAAAATCCAAAAAAAAATTACTATAACTTGTAAATATTTTAATTTATTTTATTATTTTTAAAATGTCCCAGAAAAATGTATAAATTGATGGATGGTAGATAATTTTTTTAAAGTAAAAAAAGAAAAGCTAAAATTATTACCATATGATATCTTATTTTATATAATTTTAAAATTAAAAATAATATATATAAAAGTATAAATTTTTTTAAATATAAGAAGATGAACTAAAATATTTATTATATTTGTAAATATTTTTTAAGTTTTTGTTATTTAAAATAATTTTTTAAAAAAGAAAAACATATTTTTGTTGCTTATTTATTTTTGGTTAAAATATCCTTTTACGTATGGATTAAAAGAAAAAATGGAAAACATAAAATATCCATCGTCTTATCCACATTCTTCGACTTCGAAATCGCAACAATGGTGACGATCGAATCCCCACTTCCAATCATTTCTCCATACATTTCTTCTTCTTCTTCTTCTTCTTCTTCTTCTTCTTCCTTCTCCTCAAAATTATACTTTAATAAACTTCCCTCCCCCATTAAGCTTCGAATTTCCTTCTCCTCCCCTCTCCTTTCCCTCAATCCCACAACCCCCATTTCCCCTACCTCTTTCAATTCATCGCGAAATCGCGGCGGCGGAGCCCGACTATGTTCTGCACTGCAAGAGGTCAGTTTGGAGGAAGCTTCAGAGGAAAATCAGGATGTGAATCAGAAGAGAAAATTATATATCTTCAATTTACCTTGGTCTTTATCTGTTGTTGACATTAAGGAGCTCTTTGGACAATGCGGCACTGTCTCTGATGTTGAGGTCTTCTTCTTTTCTTCTTTTCTTATTTTCTTCTTTCTTGTATATCAATTACAAACTTGAACTAGTAATTATGTCAATTTAAGGTAATTTATACTTGAGTCAGCTACTAACTTTTCATTAATGAATCAAAATCATCCATGTTTTTTCAAATGCGTAGTTAACTCTAGAAGATGCATAGACGATTATAAGTTTTATACATTATCGAAAGTTGAGATTTTAAATTGATACCAGCCCTCACACCTAAACTTTAGGAGTATGAATTGAATGAAGATCTAATGAATTTGTGTTGGAATGTGTGTTTGTACTTAATATAGATTATAAAGCAGAAAAATGGACGAAGCAGGGGATTTGCCTTTGTGACTATGGCTTCACCAGATGAAGCTCAAGCTGCTATTCAGAAATTTGACTCTCAAGTAGGTTTTCTTCTACCTATGTCTGCTCACTTTCTGTTTGCTTATTCGTTCAAATGATTTTTTATTCTGTTCTATACTGGTATTCTACCAATTACACTCTTGATGTTTTGAAATTGTGCATTTTCAATTTCAATATCACTTTTAGTATGTATAAAACTACTTTGAGAGTCCTCAAGAGTTCTTTTCTTTTTGGATATTTGTAGGTTTTGTAAGTCACTAGAGTTTGAACTTGTTCCTTTTTACTTCTTTTTTTCACATGTTTCAATACCACTAAATCAATCTATCATTATCCAAAAGTGCTTTTTGATCCTATAGTTTATTGTTTGATAACTCGAATTCTAAAACAATGGAAATTAACATTTTGCTCAAGTCACAAAGCATTGGCCAAACCACAGGTGCAAACTGATGCAACCGTGAACAAGCTCACGTTCGAGAATTAGCAGACATGCATTTCAGTCATTCTGCTTTATGTTGCTTCTAAACATACATAAGAGAACTACTGCCTATTAAAACAGACATGTGTAGGTTCTTTTCATGGTAAGCATATAGTGTTAATATATTTGTGCAGGAAATATCAGGAAGAGTTATAAAGGTAGAGTTTGCAAAGAGATTGAAGAAACCTCCTCCACCAAAGCCTCCAGGTCCTCCTCCTGGAGAGACAGTGAATAAACTTTATGTATCAAATCTTGCCTGGAAAGTGAGATCAAACAACCTCAGAGACTTCTTTTCTGAAAACTTTAACCCAATTGCAGCAAGGGTTGTCTTCGACAGTCCCGCTGGAAGATCTGCTGGTTATGGTTTTGTTTCTTTTGCTACTCGAGAGGAAGCTCAAACTGCACTTTCTTCTTTGGAGGGAAAGGTAATTTACTTCCTCAATGAGAACCCTTCCTTTCAATTTGATAACTATTTTGCTTTTAAAAATTAAGTCTATATAAACACACATTTCACCTCTAAAGTTCTTGTTTTGTTACCTATATTTTACCAGTAGTTTTCTCTTTCTAAAATAAAAACTTGAGATAATACTTCAAAACTCAAAAAATAACTCAAGTACTATGACAAATTTTCGCCCCTAATGCAAGTGGAATGTTCAATTTCTTTCCTTCCTAACAGATTTGAAATGCTTTACATTTTCCCTCTACAGGAATTGATGGGAAGACCACTTCGCCTGAAATTCAGTGAAAGAAATGTAAATGAATCAGAAACCCCAAAAGAAGACATTGTTGAAAGCCAACCTGAAGAATCATAGACCCACTCAGTTTCAACATCAGAATCATCCCTTGGTAGAAAACTCTGAACCAAGATTTTGCTTGAGAATTCCAACTGCCGCTTATGAGATTTGCTGGTGGTGTGATCTGTAAATCTTACAGCTATTTTTGTAGTGTATTTGTAGTATCATAACATTATCTGTCATCTCAAGTTTTCTGAATCGAAGTCCTTATGGACTCTTGTTTTGTCTCAAAAAAATTCTTCTCTGTTCCATAAAGTAGTTTACAAAATTGTCTGATGATACTTTGTTGTTTCAAACTTACAGAGAAGAAAGAAACATGTCATATTATCACAATCTAACCTACCAAAACTTCAACCTAATGCCATTGAAATTGGCCAATCCCATTGCAGTGGATAAAATAAATGCATAAACAAGTAAAATAAACAAAGCCGAGATGGATGACGTGGACAAGGTATCAACCGATAAGTTAACTAGTCCAGTGAGCAAGTTTGCCTGAAAGGAGAAAAGGAGAATATGAATTAAAAGGAAATGAGATGCATTTGCAAGACTGGTGAAAATACTAGAAGAGATGTTACCAGAAGAAATGCTGCCAATAAATTGCTGTTTAATGCTTCTTCAAGAACTGAAGTTTCGTTCCCAGCGACATGACCAGAAAGCATTAATATTGCCAAAACCTGTAAATTAATATTGCTATAAGTATCCTTTTTGTATGTGTTAAAAGACTACAAGAGTTGCCATTTCGTAATCACAAACAAAAAATTTGAGGGTAATAACTGACTACCCTAATGCACTGAATTCTCGAAAGTTTACTTTTTCCTTGATTTTTACACACAAGTTTCTATGTGGCATAAAAGCTAAAAGGTAATAAAGAAGAAGAAAGGTAGCTTGAGGGCGTATATGTCATTTACCCTAACAAAAATGGGCTAGTAAAGAAAAACAATGAACATGCAACAATAAATTTGTCTCTTTTAGCTAATTAAGGTAAGTGCCAAGGTCAAATGAATTCAATCTCCTTTCCTATACCATACCTAATAAAATGGATTTGAGGTTAGGCAAAATCAATGACCAAACAAAGTTCTAAATTCAAAACGAGTTTTTTAAAGCTCCCTACAACTAACATTGATAATAAGAAATAACCAACTATATTTTAATTGCTAATTAACGTATCATCCCACATCAATACCAGAATTACCTATAGCAGTGTTCATTTGGGGATAACGTGTCCCAATTTTTTCTCAGAATACAAAATTTTTCTATTGGTAAGAAAAATAAAAAGGAGGTCAAACCTGTAAATTTTGTGCCAGTACCAGAGTAACATATGCCAGGTTGCACTGCAAAAAGAGATTGGATTAACGCTTTATAAACGCCAACATGAATGTAAACAGATGACTTAATAGAGAAAAATCTTTTACCATTCTTCGAGAAACTCTCTCAACATAGGAATCCAGAAACAAGGTTGTCGTCCTGACACAGGCATTAAGATAAGTTTTATGAGTTTAGCTTCTGATCAAGCATTTTTTTCCACAAAAAGAAAAACCTTGCAGAGCTCAAGGTATTGAGTAATACCAAAAGAAAACAGCAAGAATCCAAACTATTATCCTTGATCTTCTCTTGCTCCTTAGTGTAGCAGTTGAATTTTTTCCGAAGAATAGAGAGTTTCCCAACTGCACGCCCATAAGATAAATACTCCAATACCCTGCAAATGGAATGGATCAATGGCCGAATATAGTGCGACAGCAAAGGATTAAAAGTTTGTCCTATTCCAGGAAGAAAAGATGCACTCAAATTTACTTGATGCTCACCAAATATGCTAAAAAGTCCTTCCTTGTTTTGGCTGATTATATCTGAACCCCTCTGATTTGAAAGAAGATAAGTATTTAGCCCACCATATATCAACCAAAACTGGTACCCTGGAGAACAAATTGCCTCATAAACTTAAGCACAGATTGTGAAATTATATGTGCCAATAAGATAAAGAGCCTGTTTAGATTCACTAATATTTCAATTGCACTCAACAGTACCATTTTAAACACAATCCAAACAAGCCATAAATTAATTGAATTATACCTACTAGAATTATTGAACCAAAAATTCCAGAATATTGTGGAGGAATATTAATGACAGTGGTAAGAATTGATACAGCAGAAAGTGTGAAAAAGAAATTCCAGTGCACTCCATATTCTCCTACATGAACCTACAAGCAGACCATCAAAAGATATGTTTCAAATAAAATAATAATAATAATAAACTATGTACATCATATGTCAACACAGTTTGTTTGCGGAGCAATAAATTTCATAGCTAACACATTTTGTGACCCCTTCACAACTAACATATTTCAATCGCATGGTGAAGATGAAAGAAAAGGCCATAGTGAAAGTGAAATAAATTAGCCAAATAAGATGTCCAGTTGCACAATATTAGCCTATATCATGTGCTCCAATGATGTTGAATCGAGCATACCATGGTCTTCTAGTTACTATACTGGAAATCTTTCCATCGTTTCAAAATATAAAAGCATAACTAATAAAATGAAATTGTTCAATACATCTCAAAAACTCCGGATACATTTGACATTTATACATCAATGTCACCAAGAAACCAACAAACTTACCTGATAATCTACACCAGAAGTAGTTATCAGACGAATAAATCCTAGAATGAGAAGAGGAAAAACAGATTTTAATGCACCTTTCCATTGTCTGAAAAAAGAAAGAAAAACAACAAATTGTGAAATGGTTTTGCAGTTGAATTCCGCATATTGCTAATCAAGTTACTGCAATAATTTAATATGAATTAAAGAACCAAAATAAGAAACTTGTTATAAAGAACATCTAAGTCAGTCAGACATGGGAGCTTAGATAATGTATAATGTATACAGTGGACGTTGAATAATACTAGGAAGCTTCTCCATATGGCCGTTCTTCCAAGTTCTAATTCACTTTGTCTTCAATGCAATGATTCAGTCAAAAAGTAATCGAGGATTCTTTCTTTTCTTTGTACATGCATGTCTTAGCATTATAAAAGGATTCATGTTTGACGTTTAATATTTGAGAAATTTATATTTGCCCAATCAGTGTTTCTAGGTAGGGAACCATTTTCACTACCAGCACATTAAGCATTCTTTTGCCTGTTAAAATCCGTAGGCCAACAGTCAGCATTTAATTATATCCATGCATTGCACGTCAACTTTTTGGTGATCGCCTCATACTAAATATTTCAAAGTTTTGTTAATATATTTTTTAGTTTTCTTTTTAGTTAGTATAATCACTCTAAAGTAAGAGGTTCATCAATAAGAATACAGGGTTAAGTTTCAAGCATATAACTGCATAGAGAACTCATAAAGCTCTTTCAAGAGTGATCTCCCCATGAATTAAAACTAAATACCCAGCAGGAAATGAAGATGTATATGTATACATATAAGATGGTAAGCAATTAATTACTCACGTGGATAAGACATTACGTGCCTGCTGAGAAACTAATGAATTTGCCAGCACAAATGAACCGACACCAAGATCCATCTGTAATATTCATGTTAATGAACATCAATTAAATGAGTAAATCTATATACAATGAGTACTACCACTAATTAATAGAATAGGTATTCTTTACTGAAAAGGGTTAAAGAGATACATTACACGATAAGTGGAAGAGTGATAGTAACAAGAACAAGAGCAAAAGTTCTAAACGGGTAGAGCATGAAAGAATAAAGTGGCGATTAGATTGAGTAACCATACTCTTCAATGCACTAGCAATTAGTTTGTAGAAGTAAAATTTCTCCACAAAGGTCAGCAAATCCATACAACTTGAAAGATAAATAATGATAGGATTATACAGAAAAAGTTTAGAAATATGAATTTTTAAGATAATAAAAATAAAATATAGGCTGCACATTGTAGATATCATAAAAGTTCTTACCAAACTTGTACCGTAAGTCTCTGTCTTAGCATATCTTCTAGGAAATATTCTGAAATCAACAGCTAATATACACAAGCATGTGGTGATCATCTGCAGTGACATTAACCAAAGGAATACATTATATGATATGAGGACAAAGACAGCATTTGAACAAAAGACGTGACACATAAACAATGGTTTAAGAAGCATACCACAACAACCCTAAAAGATGAAATATTTGCCCTTAGACTTTGGTTTCCTGCTTCCCATGTTGGAGAATGATTGAGCATTCTGTGTTGGGAGTATAATGGCTTTTTGTCAGTGCGTGATGCAGAAGAGACTTGTTTGCCCAGCCGCAGCTCATGCAACATTTTATATACTATGAATTTACAATAAGAATTATTCCCCAGGAAAAAGTACAATATTTAATATGAACAGAAAATGTCTTACCCTTTGGCTGCAATCAATAATAATAACAGCAAGGTCAATAAAATCGCACATAAACATGACCAATCTGCTAGAACCTGTACATGAATAATTAAGGAAATGAAACCACCCGTCAATTAGTCCAGAAAACCAAATGAGCAAATTAAGTTAGTCTCAAACGAAAATAAATAAAATTTATCAAGATGGAACATCAATCATAACAAAACGAGACATTCATTGTAAAAGTGAAAAGGATAACAACTGGAAAATATAAAAGTGAAATAAAACATCTCTCTCATACGAACATATCCCTATTATACTAGATTTAGTCTCCCATTTTAAGTTACTTACCGTGAAAAACAAGAGAGTGGGAATCACAATAATAAGAAAATCTACAGCAATTGCAGCTAAGTATCGCTTCACACTCTTTGTGCGTATAACTAGACCATCACTTTTCTTCAATGAAGCATTTGCAGCAGTATGATCTGCAAACAACGAGATTTAAGATTAACCACGTGATCAAGAATGGAAACAAAAGTCCCGATACATTCATTCAACCACGAAAGATAATGGGCAGAGGGAGGAATAAAAGAAACCGTCTTGCATCGTAAATGTTCCAATGAAGTAAAAATCTAAAGCAAAGTAGAAGACACTCATGGCTGATTCATGGAGGGTGGTGGTGGCGGGAAGCATGAGCCCGTATTAGCTCAGGAGTAGAGAGTTAGAAAGTTCAACTCCCCAAACGCCAATCCAAAATTCAAAAAAATTGGAACAAAAAGAAAAACTCATTAACTGAGAAACATACCAACCACATTGGTGGAGCTGAATGAGTGCCGAAGAAGTACAAGAATCTACAAACTCAGAGAGAAGAACCCAAAAGTGAGAGAAGAACATCAAAATTAAATAAGACAGAAAGAAAAATGGAAGGGGATTACGGGTATAATTGCTGAAAGCGCTGCGATTTCGATCATAGAAGATCCAGTCAAGTTGCTAACAAATCTGAAGATGGAAAAAAAGAATAAGAAAGATTGAAGTACAAAATTGAAGGAAGAAGAAGCATCAAAGGAAATGGAATTACTCTTCTTTGAGAAATTTATTGGGATTGAGAGAATTTCGCACAGAAATATCCATAGCTCAACACACCAAAACAACCAAAAACCAAATGTATTGTATTTCCCAATAGTTTATATATATAATAATTTAGACTAATTTTATTATGCAATAATTTTATTTAATCTTTTCAACCTTAAATTTTGTAATTGTAAATATTTTTAACCCTTTTGTTTTTTTCAATAAATTTCTATTCCAGACTATCTATTTTTACCGAGAAAATAAAAAAACTCATTCTTCACATTTTTTAAATAAAACGGATTTTTACAAAATAAAACAAATCGTGAAAAATATTTACACATAACAATTTTTAAAAAAAATGGAAAAATGTTAAAATAATAAAAATACCTCACAATTAATCAATTAATCAATCAGAAAAGATGATTGGTACCTGATCTAAATAATTTTATACCTAATTTAAACGATCTCCTAGCTATCTTGTAGTAAATCTAAACAATCTTGTATTCAGTCTAGACGATCTTATACCAAAACAAAACGATCTATTAGTAATAGTGTTCAATCTCTATCTATGTGGGATATTGTTCAATCTCTATCTATCTGGAATAGACAACTAATCGTTTAAATATTGGTACACGATTGTTTAAATTTTGTATCAATATCATTCAGACCTTGTACTAATAATGAGAGAAAAAAAATGAGAAATGAAGAAGAAGAAAGAAATTCAGAGTGAGGAAATGAAGAAATTGATAAATATTTACATAAATAACTATAATATTGTAAAATGAGGAAGAAGTAATAATACGAAAAGAAAATAAATAAATTGCAAAAAAAAATGAAAAATGGTGAGTATTATTGAAGAACAAATATTTAATTTATGAAAATATTATGGTTTTTTTTTTCGTCAATAAATATTCTTTGTTATATATATGAAAATTAACAATTATTTTTTATAATAATTTTAGACATTTCTTATTGGAAAAACAAAATTAAGAATTACACGTAACCTTAAAATTGAATTTGATAAATGAGAGGAAGAAAGGTGGTGTGAATCCGAGACGGAATAGCCCTAGCCGGTAGCCAGCTCTCTAAATTTCATCTTCTTCTTCTTCTTCTTCTTCCTCAATCCATCCTCAAGAGAACACTAATGGGGAACAACAAAATCACTGACCCCAAAAATCCCTTTGAAGAAATCCCCACTGTTGCTTCTACCTTCAGCGTTTTCGATACTCTCTTCGGTAGCGCCGGTGTTGAAAACCCCCCCGTTTCTATCTTCTCCACTGACAACCCTTTTCGTAGGAAAGCTTCAGATTCTGTTCCTCCTCCACCTGCTGAAAACAGTAGGAAGAAGGGCAAGGACAAAAGGGTTGGTATTGATTTGGATTCTACTGAAGGTGTTAAAACTTCGTCGGAGATTAAGAAATCTAAGAAGAAGGAGAAGCAGAAGTCTCGGGACAGCGAATTGGATGATGTAGATGATGGTGGAGAAAGGGGTTTCAAATCGCAAGGGGGATTGAAGGATAGTAGTAAGAAGAAAGGTACTGTTTTGGGCTCTGAAACTTCAGAGAAGAATCATGGTTTTGACGGGAATAAACTCAGTGAGAATGTTAAATTGATGAAAGAGAGGAAGAAGAGAAAGAGAGATGAACTTGAGAGAGAGTATGAAGCCAAAAAGTATGGTGTATCAGATGTAGCTGAAGATGAAGTAGAAGGTTCAGGGGGGAATGTTGTTGGGAAGAAGAGGAAAGCATTGGATGATCCTTCAGAGATGTTGGTTACAAAGGAAGGTTTTGATGATGAAAGTAAGCTTTTGAGAACTGTGTTTGTTGGGAACTTGCCATTGAAAGTGAAGAAGAAAGCTTTAGCCAAGGAGTTTAGCCAATTTGGAGAGATAGATTCTGTTAGGATCCGGTCTGTACCAATTGACATTGCAAATGTAAGCATCTTTTCTTTTTCTTTATTTGTTCATTATATTGAATGTTCCAATCTTCAACAGTAAGAATTTTGTACTCTTTCTATCATCAGAGCAAAAAACCAAGGAAGGGGGCAATCATTTCTAAGAAACTCAATGAAGCTGCGGACAGGTAATGCTTCTATATGATAATTTTGTTTAGAACTTAGACTGTTTGTGATGTAACCGAATACAACCAATGCTGTTCGATTGTTACTATATTGAATACATGTTCTTCACTTAATATCAAAATTAGGGTGTGTGTTATTTTGTGGGATATTTGGGGGTAAAGGAAAAACAGTGTTTAATGATGTGAAGAGGAACCTTGATGATTTTTGGTCCTTGTTCAGGTTCCATGTGTCCCTTGGGTTTCAGTCTCGAGAACTTTTGGTAATTATCCTCTAGGTACCATATTACTTAGTTAGAAACCCTTTCTCCAAGAGGTTTTGAGAGCTGGTTTTTGTTGCTCTTGTATTCTTTCATTCTTTTCTCAATGAGAGCAGTTGTTTCTATATGTAAATATATATCAATATTAGAGAGTGAATGATAGAGATCTTGGGTTTATGATGATCAGGTAGGGTTAAGTTCATTGTATTCTTTTGCTACCTTAGGAGACCTTCATTTTAGGAAATGTTTACTGGAGATAATACCTGAATATGGTTGCTTTATTCTTTATCAATACAATTTTTTATACCATTCTTACTGATGACAATGAACTCTTTGCAGTTCTCATGCATACGTTGTTTTTAAAACAGAGGAATCAGCACAGGCTTCTTTGTCCCATAACATGGCTGTGGTATGATTTACTCTTTTCTTGTTACAATTTTGAAGTTGAGACTTCCATTTATTGATGATTATTACCTTTGTATTTTGAATTTAGTTTGCAGGAAATCATATACGAGTCGACAGAGCATGCCCACCCCATAAGAAGTTGAAAGTGGGAAATGGCCCAATCTATGATCCCAAGAGAACTGTTTTTGTGGGTAACCTTCCATTTGATGTAAAGGTAACCTTTTATCTCTCACTCAAGTTTTCTTCCCTCTTTCCTTATGCGAAGTTATATCCTGTAAAGTTGGTTTAAGGTTTTATTCATCCATGCACTTTCAGGATGAAGAATTGTATCAATTATTTTGCGGAATCGACAATATGGGATCCAGTGTTGAGGCTGTTCGGGTCATTAGAGATCCCAAGGTGAACGTAGGGAAGGGCTTTGCATATGTTTTCTTTAAAACAAGGGTATGATCAGATTTTTTGACATTAATATTCATTCATTTATATAAATATTCTTCAGCATCAAGCAATCATGTCACTAGTTTCATAGTTTTGAACAGAGATCTTTAGCACTTTGGTGACCATGTCACTAGTAGATGTCTAGATGAGATTGACGAGTCTATTGTTAGGTTGAAAATGTTGATGATCTTTTAATTGATTAATCTTTTTCTCTCTATAATCGTATTAACTACTTTAGGTCTCGGCCGTTGCACAAATAACCGTGGGTTCTCAATAGAAATCTATTAACTTCTTTCTGTTATTCTTAAAAGACGCATGATTTACCATTGGTTTACATCTTTTATCTTGCAATGTCTTACTGAGAATCATGGGTTGCATGTATTTCCTTGATGTGCAGGAAGCAGCAAACTCCGTGGTTAATAATCAAAAACTAGAGTTGCGTGGTCGGACGCTGAGGCTCTTTCATGCCAAAACAAATCCAACATCCACTCCATTTAAGAAACGGAATAGACCACCAACGGAAGCTGATCGCACCCCAGCAAAGAAAAATGCTGTGGATTCAGGTTTAGGGACACCAGACAGCAGCAAGAGGGTAACACCAAAGGCAACCAATGCATCCTATCAGGGCTTGCGTGCGAGCAAAAACGGTTCCCAGAAGAAGATCCATACTAAAGGCAGTAGTACGAAATGGCCGAAATCACATTCAAACAGTAAAGAGAAGCCAATAGATCACAAGAAGAGAAAAGGACCAGAGAAGACAAGTGAAAGAAAGGGTAAGAGACCAGCAGTTGCCAACAGAAAGGCTGTGGCGATGGCAACGAAAAATGGCATTGCAACACCGAAACAGGCCGGATTGAAGCGCAAGTCTGATAGCCGAAGTCCAGGGAGCTCTCACAGGAATAAGAGAGTCAAAAGGTTTAGATAGGAAACACTTGAGGAAACATAGATCATGTTGTGGAATGAACTGAATTCTTTAAATCTTCTCTGTATTATCTTATGTGGCTTATCAACTTAATTTTGAATCAAGGAAAAGTTAACACAAATCTTTTATTTGCATGCTTTTTTTTTTCTTTTCAAAAGGAAAAATGAAGCTCATAAACTTTATTTTCATCTTGATTTGCTCACCTTCTACCCATCTTCTATATTTGCTCACCTTCTGAATTTTTCCCCTAAAATTTTAAACGTTCTAAAAAAAATGAAAACTGTGTAAGATAATCAATAGAAAATTATGTAACGGAAAACTAAAAATGATGAAATGATTATCTATGCTGTCTAAAAGAACAGAAATAGTTGGCTCTGATCCAGTAAAGATTTTGTTTTTTCTCATCTTTGTTTTTGAAATTTATGTTTAAAAATAACGTTATTTTCGTTTTTTAATTCAATATAAACCACACTTTTAATTACTCCAAGTTAATTTAGTATCATATTTTACACCTTTAAATGCAAAATTAGTTTTGAAAGATTAAAAACGTGTTCCGCAAATATTTTAGAATCACTTCCAACATAACTTTACTATTATCAAATCATGTGAAGAACATTGTCGAGGAGATTAGATCCATGATGTCTAAACTCATCAATTTGTTGAAGGCTAATATAAAACTATATCTTGGAATGAACTAAATTTGTTATCTCACATTCCAAGTGACCAAGCACTAGATCAATTTAGAGGTGGCTCGCCTTAAGTGGAGACTTAGAGGGTAACACCCCCATAATCTAATATGTATTCATTTATGCGTTATTTACAAGTTTGGAATTAGGATTTAGAAGGATGAACTTATCCCATAGACATATTTCAAAATATGTGCTATTTGATATTTTTTGTCTTATAATAAACTCATCTCTCATTTTGTCTATGGACGTAGTTAACACACAGTTGGTGAACCGATCTTTATTGTTCAAAAATTTTTGTGTTCCTCTAATTGTCAATTTCATAACAACATAAATAATAACAAACACAAATAATAACATCAACAACAACCACATAGCATATCAACACGAACATATCTCACCATACATAAAACTTGTAGATTGATTGATTATAAGATCAAAGGTTCGATTTGTTATAAGGTCATGATTATGCAAAATAGTTAAATGTGAAACCTTATCGTAAAGATAGAAAAAGATAAATCAAATATTAAAATAATCAAAATTATTGTTTAAACTATTTCCTACCACTTTTTTGACAAATAATTCCTATATTGTTCTTACCAACATTAGACTACTTTTTCCCTTTAGTTAATAACACGAAACTTATTTGTCAACATTATAAAACCTAAATATCAAACATTAAAGATTTGGTTTCATTTAATTCAAAATTGAATTATAATAACTTAATTAGAATTTTATTTACATTCAAATTTATTGATTGGGCAAAAAGTACACCAAACATTACAACATTCCCCTTTTGTACCAAAAATTCAAAGATTGCATTTTGACCCTTTGCCAATTGTCACTTTCACTTTTCCTAAATTAAAATTTCCCAAAGTTTTTTAATTTAAATTATTTCAGCCATACTTGACTGTTGTCATTGTTGCTGATGCAACTTTTGTGCTCCCTCAAAATCTGCCACGTGTCCTTAATAATAAAAATTTTGAACCAAATGTCTCGTTCATAACAGCCGTATATCTCGACTTTTAAAATGATAATTGATTATTTATTAAATTAGACTCGAATTAATATACCGTGTTTGATTTTAGGAGGTGAATACAAAATAAAAATGATATTCTAAATTTTAAATTTAGTCTATCATAGTTTGAGATTTGTGTTTATTCGGTTTTTAAATTTTCACAATTGTAAATTTAGACTTCGATTAATAACCATTTGGTTTTTTACTTCTTTTTGTTAATGATGATTTCAAGATTAATTAGATCAAATATTAAAAACTAAAAGAAAATACGTTCAATTATTTTACTTAGAAAAAACGAGTCGTTTTAAAAGATTGAGAAGAAATTGAAACTTTAGAAATAGAATTAAAATTTAGGTCTAATGGATTAGTTTTCAAATTTTAAAATTATCAATGATACATAAAATTGAAAATTTATGGCTTAATAAAATGAAACTTTAGGGACTATATAAACATATTTAAATTTTTATTTAACCGATACGAGATGATTCCAAATTTTCAATTATCTATTTTTTTATATATAAAATGTTAAATTTGATGGCATATTGCTCGGATATTACTTGGCTATTGACAAAATAAACCAAACTCTATCAAAATACGAGTTACTCTTGTTGTCAATATGACTTGGGTGAATAAGCAATGGAGGAGAGTTGTTAGAAAAATGACTTTCAAATTCTTAGGTCTTATACATCAATACATCGTGTCAAATATGGAAGGATATCACTTCACTAGCATTAGAGCAATTGTGCTTAATAAAGCTATGTTGTTAAAAGGAATCGAATATAGTTTTTAGGAATCTAATTGCTCTCCTCTTTACGTCGCAACTCACAAGTAGAGCTCAAATGATAATTCTTACTCTCCAAATCCTAATGGAGGAAATATAAGGCCCCTCAAAGCTGTGAGTTTTCACTTTGGGTAAAGATAATGAAACTATCCAACTCAATGTGTTTGGCTCATCGTAGTTCTTTTATAATGTCTCTCTTATTTTCGAAATGGTGCATTGATAGTTGTTTGCTCCTACGCCATCTATCAGTAGTTCTTAATGTTAACATTATTTTAAACCTTCAATTTTTTTTTATTTTATTTTTTGGTAATAATTTGTAATTTAAGCATAGTATTAACTATTAACCATGATTAGCATATACTCAAAGTCGGTTGTTTTAACATTGCCTTTTTCATCATCTCCTTCCTCTAAGCCCTAGTTGAAGCTATATATACCCTCCCCTGCTCCATTTCAATCACTACTACGCTTCACAATTTTCCATTAAACCTTTCTTCTTCGTTTCTTCCTTAATTCCTTCCACACCCAAACCCTAGATTTCTAAGAAATTTCATACCTTTTCTGGGTTTTGATTCACGTTCTTTTCTATTGAATGTGAATCTTCATACCCCCACTTCTTCTTTTCTTGTTTTGATGAGCGTCGTGTTCTTTGTTTCTATTTCTTAAGTGTTTTCTGTTTGTTGGGTTTATCAATGGAAGGACGTAGATTTTGTATAGGTTATGCTTTGGCTCCCAAGAAACGTCATAGCTTCATTCAAGATTCGTTAGTGACTCTTGCGGCGTCTAGAGGGGTCGATCTTGTTCGAATTGACACTGACCGGCCTCTTCTTGATCAAGGCCCATTTGATTGTATTCTTCACAAGTTTTACGGCGAGGATTGGAGGAAGCAACTGATGGAATTCAGAGTTAAGAACCCTAATGCTTTCATTTTGGATTCACCCGATTCGATTGAGAGACTTCACAACCGGATTTCGATGCTTCAGGTTGTTTCCGAGTTGAAGATTGATAACCCTGATGAATCTTTTGGGATTCCTAAGCAGATTGTGATTTACGATAAGGAGACTTTGTTTGATCGCCAGGCTTGGGAGGGTTTGAAATTCCCTGTTATTGCTAAGCCATTAGTGGCTGATGGTAGTGCTAAATCTCACAAAATGGCTCTTGTATTCAACCATGATTGTTTGAATAAGCTTAAGCCTCCGATTGTCTTGCAGGAGTTTGTGAATCATGGGGGTGTTATCTTTAAGGTTTACGTGGTTGGGCAGTATGTGAAATGTGTGAAAAGGAAGTCTCTTCCTGACGAACCCGAAGCGAAACTGGGGAATGTAGATGGATTGTTGTCGTTTTCGCAGGTCTCAAATATGACCCCTCGTGAGAAAATTGATGATAAGCACTACATGATGCAGCTTGATGATACAGAGATGCCACCGTTGAGTTTTGTCACCGATATCGCAAGGGGGTTGCGACGCTCCATGAACTTGAATCTTTTCAACTTTGATGTGATTCGGGACTCGAAAATTGGGACTCGGTACCTTATAATTGACATTAACTACTTCCCTGGGTATGCCAAAATGCCGGGTTATGAGAAAGTTTTGACAGATTTCTTCTGTGATCTAGCACAGAAGAAAGAGGCATTGAACAATCCTGACAAGAAGAAGGATGTTGAAGACAAGATTGTTTTAGATTTGCAGAGTACTGATCAAGAAACAAGAAAGATTGGTAATGAGAGTTCTACACCATTTGAAAGGGAAAAGAAAGAAACCCCTGTTCAAGATTGACCATTGTTATGAAAGTTCTTCATTCTCAAGCCTGTTTGTGTTCTTGAATTTGCTCAAAATATTTGGGACGCTCTGCACTGAACTGAGTGAGTTCTACACCATTTCTTTTAGAGATAGCCATCATTTGTAGGTACAGAAATGAAAGAAAGGGGGAATTTTCCTTTCTTTCAATTAGTTTTTAACCTCATGACCAAATTACATTGTGTCCAGTGTTATCATGTATATTCCATCCTTATGTTACCACTGGAAATACTTCTCAATTACCCTACTACTGATGAGATATATGGAGGTCAAATTGTATCTTGAGGCTTTATCTTTTCCTCTTTTTAGGATGTTTCTAGCTCTCATGGATTTTGAATCTTTTAGTGAATTCAATCAATTACTTATTTTTTCCCAGAAATGTTTTATCATATCTTCTTTGTGTCTGGTGTGCTGTTGTAATAGAAATGCATTGATCTTTAGGACAATGAGACACCATTTCCAAACTAATTGTAGAACCTGGTTTGAGATGATAACCTTGTGTTCTGGATTCAGAATGATAAATTTCGATTTCTTTTATGATGATATACTGAGCATTTTGCTTCTGAGGCTGATTTTTTAGGAAGTTTAGAAATCAGGATGTCTTTTTTTCACTATGATTCCTTGCTCTAAAGATGTTCTTTTCGGTTTCTGTTTATAACCAGAAATTTCATGTGTTCTATGAGTATGCTGGTCAGGAAGTGAGCTGAGATGGACAGAAGGAATCAATCTATAATACTACAAGTTGTTTGATTTTCATTGGTTTAATTCTGTGAGGGGGAAGGTTTAATTGCTTGGATGTTCTTCAAACAACTAACTGATGTGAGATTTGCCATTGTATTGTTTCCTTCAATGGGAGGATTCTTAGGCAATCTTATATGTGTCTAATGGAAGGTTTTGTATTCTTTACCCAGATACGTTCTCGGCACGTTGTCGAGCTTTTGAGTAACAATTGTAGGAAGGGAACTGTTGGGTTGTGTCTATTGATGGTTATCATATACTTTGCATATTGTTTCCAATCAGATGGAAAGGATTTGGAGAATAAGAATAAATGCATAAAACCAATATTTGCTTTATTTCTGTGGTATTAAACCTGTTGATGATAGAAATGGTTCGAATATTGTTTAGAAAATGTGAAAGTGCTGAAATTCTTTAAGACTCGTTGGGAAGTCTTGTGATAAATTCCCATTAGAAAGGTCGTTGGGTCCCTTGATTTAGGTTTTTGTATTTTTGGTTTAAATTATTATTAAAAAAGTTCATAATTGTTTTTTATTTTTCTAAAAAGCTTTAATGTTGTCATTAAATTTTGAATTTTGTTATAAAATAATCTTAAATTTTGTTTTAACAATTGTGTAATTTAGTGCCACATAGTTTTTTTAATTCAATGATGGGTACATTTTAGGAAATTCCAAATTTCAGAGTCAAATTGAATCTTTTGAAGAGTAGTTTTCGTGGGTTAAAATATCATTTTAGTTTCAATAATTCAATTTTAGCCCCTACTTCGACTTTTTAGACAAAATTTTAAATTCTATTAATGATAGAAATTGTCATTGATATACATCATCATTGTCACTTATAGAAGCATATTTATCTTATAAATAGTTTGTTAAATGATTCTTTTAATTTGATTAAATAATTATAGTATAATAATTATAGAAAAACATAATATGTTGTCAAATTTATAGTAAAAAATGATATGATAACAAATTTAAACCATGGGAGGTTTAGTGAACTATGAAAAATCTTCATTCCTTTGTTTAGTTGACAAATTATATTAGGTTGATTTCAAGATATGGTTAAATTTGGCAACAAGTCTTAATGACAAAAATGAACGTTCGATATCGACATGAAGAGTACTGTACTTTATAATCAATATTGAGAAGAAAAAAAGTGTGTAAAAAAGAATTACATAAGATGGTTATTTGATTCCATCCATAATGGTCTTAACATTGATGTTTACAAGTAACTTGAATGTCAATAATCTTACAAATAGTGACTACAATTTTTCCACAACCTGGTAAGATCGATATAATCAAAGGTCTATATGGATTACCTTTTACGATTTAAAATTAATTTAAAATTATCAAAACAGATCTTAATGTTGTGTGAAATTGATAGACTACCAATTATACACTAGAAGAAGCAAGGCATAACCGCACGTGCCAAGGAGAATAGTTTTTAATATTATTATTAGATATTTTCATAATTAGAAAGGAGTATAAATAAGAGTTTGTTAAGGAGAGAGAGGGTAGTTAGAAAGTAACATTTGGCTTCAAGCTATTCCTTGAAAGATAGGAAAGCAAGATCGAGTGGTAGAGGAGACATTTATGAACGGTTTGTTTCCGTGGATCAAAGCGGAGGTGGTTTTTTGTAAACCGGTCGGTTTAGCCGAGATGATGCACGCGGCTCAACTCGTGGAAAACTGGGAGATCATTCGTAATGAGGCAAACCTAAACGGTTATGCCAAAGGTAAATACCCTCATCCAAACTCTTTAAATACTAAGAGTAGTGCAGCGATGAATAACAATGATAACAAAGGAAATACCATATTTCCGATGAGGACGGTCACCTTAAGAACCACGGCTGGAGAAGTTAAGAAAGAAGGACCGACGAAGAGACTATCCGATGCAGAATTTCATGCCCGAAAAGAGAAGAGGCTCTGTTTTTGTTGTAATGAGAAGTATTCTCATGATCATAGGTGTAAAGGAAGGGAGCAAAGGGAACTGAGAATGTATGTGGTGAAGGAAAATGAAGAATATGAAATCGTGGAGGAAGTAGAGTATGATGAGAAAGAGTTGAACTGCGTTGAGATAGCCCAAGAAGATCAGGCTATCGTTGAACTTTCAATAAACTCAGTGGTGGGGTTGACGAATCCAAGAACAATGAAGGTGAAGGGAAGGATTAAAGGTAGAGAAGTGATTATTTTAATCGACTATGGAGCGACCCATAATTTCATCTCGAAAAAGGTGGTGCAGGAATTGAGTTTGCCCACGAAAGCTACTTCCCATTATGGGGTTATTTTGGGCTCAGGTGCTGCTGTGAAGGATAAAGGAGTATGTGAAAACGTAGAACTTGAACAGGAGGGATGGAAGGTGATAGCAAACTTCTTACCACTTGAGTTGGGAGGAGTAGATGGGGTGTTAGGAATGCAATGGTTGTATTCATTGGGAATGACAGAAGTGGACTAGAAAAACTTATAACAAACTAATTACTTGATCTACCCAACAAACTAATAAAATATATAGTAACAAAGAAAGGCAAATACAACTTGGTTACCATATTATAACAAAGGTAAGTTGTTCATATGAACAAAGAAAGTCAATCCAATCAAAGTCCAAAATTACCAATTACTTTCTCCTAAGACATCGAAAACCGATGTGACAGAAATACCATCTGTCGGGGGTAGGTCTTGTCTGTCAGTTGTTGGATTTTCTAACGAAGAACCAACCACCCAACAGTCGAATGAAAAAGCAAATCTAATGATCAGTTTTCAACGTCGACCAACTGATAAATGGCAAAATCATATAAAGGCATCGGTTAAAAAGTTTGAATTGAGCTCCCTCTCAGGAACCAAGCCCAACTCATAAGATTAGACTTAAAACCAAAGAATTGAAACTAACCATTAGTTGTTGAGAATATAGCTCCATGGAAAAACTCGTTCGTTGAGTTGCAACAAACAAGAAAACTTTACAGATTCAACACTCCACAAAAGTGAGATTTACCACTTCATGTTGAAAAATCTATCTCAAACACAAAAACATATCCTTGTCAAAACTATTGGTACTGGCGTAAGAAGTTTGACAACTTCTTTCCTATATGTTACATTTTAAAGCTCCATAAGAAAAATTCAGACAAGATTTATACTTATCTGCGTGTAACTCCGCTGTCAACTACATGAGACAACCAACGTAGTGAGCGCGGGGATATATTCTTTGTAGCTGCGGCCATTGCACAAAGAATTGATCAGCCACGTATAACTTGTATAAAATTAATCCACTTAGTGATAATCTCTTCACTCTTGCAATGCTTTCCACATAAAAAATTGAAGACCATCTAATGCCTAGAACCTGCATTCAGATTCCACTTAGTGTTATCCTCTACAAATCATATGATCATGGAAATGAAAAAAGCAAAAGAATGCATTTCAATGCACTATTGAACCTTGAATATGAATGCAATTAAGCATAATGGGATACAAGTACCAGGGCCATTGCATAGAATCTGCAACAAAACAAAACTGGTCAAAGAAAATACACACCACAATAGGTTCTCTAAAAGCAAAAGAGGTCATATAATTGGGAAATTTATAGAAAGAATAAATACCACTTGAGGTCTAATTTTAATCATTAGCCAGAGTGCGTGCAATGTGGCAATTACAGTTGTCCAAACAGAAGTGAAATACGACTGTCCTACTTCTCTACTTCTGTAGATCTGCATGAACTGTGCAATCTTGTCTACCTCAGCCTCATTCTGCAATAAGCGCCAATTCAAAAAAAAAAAAAAAATAGCAGAACTTCTAAATTATATGAAAGAGAGAAAATGAAACAAAACATCCAGACATAAGTTAACGATAATTGACATCACTTTTCTTAAGGTTTGGAGGTTTAAATATCTGTAGCACATATTTGTTATACTTGAAAGGGGAGAGAGAGAAGTGATAAGCATAATACTGTTGATGGCAGCATCCATAGTATTTCAGTTGACTTTTTGTGTTTTTTGTTTGATGACGATCTATAAGAGAATACAAGAAAAAAACATTGAATTGAAAGAAAAAACAGGAATTTTTAAAAATTGCAGATCAACTGATTTATCTATCGTAGTTTCAGGTATGGTTTCCTGGAAGCTAAGAATAAGGGGAGATGGTAACTTATTATATAAAGAAAACAAACTAGCTCAAGCTTGGATGATAACCCTACTACGGAATGACAAAGTTCCAAGAGAAGCCTATTATTTTCTAAAAGTGTTTCATAGTTGATGCTCTTTTCCCAGACCAAGTGTACGTACAATGCTGTCAGACTGTGAGTAGCCTAAGTCGAAGTTGAACTCAAGCAACAAAAGTCCAACTGAGTCCATTCAAGTTTGTGGATCCAATCTCCAAGAGAATTTACTTTGAAATTCATTGTCTTATTACTGGTTATTTTGTGTTCAACGTGTGCTTCTGACACGCAGTATTTTTCCCTAGTTGAAAAGATTTTGCCTCTAGGTCTAGTAGAAAATCCTTGTGTAAGCCACTGAAAGTTGCAAAAACTCCGAAATCACCTGAAGCTAATCTCGTACCCATTATCACAAATCTTCTTAAACAAGCTGACTGATCCTTCGACTTAAGCTTTTGAGGAACTGCTAGTCTAGAAACTTATTCCCTCGCTAATAAATTCACACTCGTCCTATTCTAATTTTTCTTTATGTCATAGCCACATATTCCTCTGCCCAAGGAGTGGTTCTAAATTAAACACAACTACCAAATATGCTTATTTATTTGCTTCGTGTACTTTGCTTTTAAGAGAAAAACATGTAGTTTGTGTGTGATTCATAGAACATCATCAATTCCTAGGTAGAGTGAACTCTCCAGTTATTGAACTTTTTTTTTTTTCACCAGAATTCAAGTATAGTTCCCAAGGATCGATCTAACTCTTCCATCTGTTCATTTGTTAGTGATTGATAATATGATCTAGATTGAAGTTGAAGCTAAGGTCCTACTATCCAGAATTCAAGTGATGGTTCTCAAGGATCAGTCAGTGTCTTCCATCTGTCCATTTTAATGATTGATAATATGATCAAGATTGAAGTTAAGGTCCTACCTTCTTGGAACAAAGACAACACTTTTTGTGGAATTAATGAAAAGAGAAAGGTACAAACTTCTAAAGGAGTGAGAAAGAAAAGAAAAAAAAATGATTACAATGCATTAAAAAAAACATAAAATGTCCCAAAGGAAATACGAGAGTATTACAATTCAAATTATTATCTTGTTGGTGAGAATCCGTCCAAACGATGAACACCAAAGTGATGTTTTGAGATGTGCTTACTCAGAACAGTCTAGCCACGAACAATATTTGTTGGAAAGAGCCATGAGAGACTTAGAATAGCACAATTTTTTTGTCACTTACGCTTTCCATTTCTTATTACACTTATTTCATTGTTTTGTTGAATGCAACTTTGGTTTTAAGATTAGTGAATGGTTTTAATGTTTCTTTTTCTCGTTTAAAATGTGAGTTTCCTGTATTTTGATCGTTTTCAGATCCCAAGTAAAGGATTCACAAAAAATCAGTTCAGTTCATTTCTACGTAAAGTTTAAATCCTATCAAGTCTTTGAAGTCTTTTAAGCATGCATGTAGTAGCAAAACCTTTTTTTAATAAGATACAGAACTTTTAGTCGTTTTAGAAACAAGGTTGAGAATTCTCATTATCAACACCTAATGTATGTGCATTTTATCTCTTATCTCCTATCAGTGGTGGACTAAACTTTCGATCTTCATCTCAAGGAGATAATACTTTTATTCTCTGGTTAAAAACTAGATATGTTTATCCTTAAACAGGTAAATTCCCTCTGGCTTCGATCTATGTAAGTATGTTTCTAGAACAGTATTCAAGCCTGTTCACACCCACGACAGGACGAAATAAACAATGTGCAAAGCAAGAGCCAAACTTTTCTCTGTACTAGAGATAGGTTAAAACAGAGGTAGAACAAAGAATGAAGGAGGGGACAACTGTGCCCTCTTATTTTGTCTTCATATTGTTTCTTTATTATTTTTTAATTATATATATGTTAAGAAAATATTAATAATTTTTTTAAAAGAAAATTAATCTTTTAGAACTTTCCCTCTAAATTGCCCCCATGGGTATCTAAGACTAAAATTATTCCTTATAAAAAAAATTGACTCCACCCATGGGTCACGGTCACAAGCTTTATGTTTCTATCGCATTGCTAAAATTTCAAGAATAATTTCCATTTTAGGGAACCGAGCTTCAGCCTCAATCAAGTTTCCACAACCCAAAGCAACGCACAGACCAATATCCCTATGATCCTACCCAATACAGCTTCTAGTTTATCATATGATGGCAACTGAAACACCCTACCCATACCATCCCCTCTCCTTTTCTCACTCAGACAAGAGAAGTTGGAAGACCTTGAAATCGTACCTTATCAGCCAGTTGGTTTTCATACGTACGAGCTTTTTGAAGACTCATGTTATCTGTAGCAGCAGCAATGTAGAATCTTGGAGAAAACAAGTCCTTCTGCAGCACAGACAACACATTGAGCATCTCCGCAGTGTGACCCCCTACATTTCCACCAATCAGGACAATTACACAATTAAATCAACAAGTCAATAAAATGGATGGCTATCTGACCTGAGCCTAAAACAATGAGGGTACTGACAGGTCCCAGGCTTTTGTTTCGAAGAGGTCTACCACTCCAATATATAACGTAAAGAATACGGCTTAAAATCAAGCTAATACTGAGAATTACTGTAGCGATAGTAACACTAGAATCCATCAAAAGAAGCAAACGCACAAATCCTGCCATAGAGAGAGAGAGAGAAGATGATCAATAAAGTACAATAGAGATTAAAGAGGTTGTGCTCCCTTGGTTTTCTCCTATGCTATAATATCGCATAATCAATATTAGATTAAGAGTCTTCACGTAACCCCTCCAAACTTCAAAACAAATACAGAAAACATCAATATGACTCCCAGCACCTACTACTTGAAACACAAATAAAGTTAAAACTTATAGAAGAGATGGGTCATGCAAAATCATTAATTCTACAAAGCATTTAAATTATTCAATGTCGAAGGACAACTCAAACCTCCAAACCAAGTTTAATAACTTCCAGATCAAACACGAGACATTTTTTCTTTTTTTTGAAAAACATAAGGTATAATAGATAAAGAATGAAACTAGCCGTTTGTCCACAAACTAAACTAAACTATAATAAACAAGTCACCTAGTTTAATGGTATCTTTCGTCACACCTCATCTTCCTCATTATCAAAATGATATAGGTCCTCGTCACCTCCAAAATCTATTGGAAGGGAGTCAGTACAAACGTTCTCAGTCAGTAGCTCCCATATGCGGAGCCAACAAACAGTGTACAAGATACATCACAACAATGCTCCTAATATGCAATTTACTCATACACAACATCCATGGAAACAACACATACAACATACACAAACTCATATATCTACGCACATCATGCTCACTCATCCTATAACTTATTTTCTCTTAAAACACTATTGAGTTCATAAACTCTTTCTAGCTCTTCGAGTCGCATTGATCTCTAACTATTTGTATCCCAGGCCTCAACACTTCCCTACAGAATTCAATGTTCAACCCTTGACCATTTTGACCCAAAAGCTCAAACTGTGCATTTCCCCTAGACCATGTTTACCCAGGGCGCGCCTATGACTTAGAAACCTATTGGTCCTTCCCCAAGTTCCTCACTACTTGCTTAGCTGCTTCTATAGACTCATCACATCGACCCTTGGTCATTTTTACCTAACGCCTCAATACTCCTTTAGCATGATGACATGTCACCCCTCGACCATTTTTACTCAATACCTATTGATATTTACCTTATTTTCCTTTCTCGTTAGCTCTAGGTCACCCAACTCTTTTCACTGATCAGGTTCACAATCTAAATCATGTTTTCTAGACATGTATTTATCCTAATAACCACATGGACATGCTCTTGACACAAAGACATAACATCACAACATGCTTAAAAAAAACATCACTCAATATGCTTTAATCACATCAGATCACCTAAGCAATTTATAATGGCATTCAATTAATCATGTTTATCAAGAAAGTCTCAGGGGCCAAACAGATATACAACCAATAAGCAGACTCAACAAGTAAGAACTCCTTATTCTAATTGCTTCTAAATTAATCTGAAAGTTCCTGGATAAGAAAGACATTTTCCAAATTTAGGCTCTAAACAAGAATACTTCAATCCAGAAAAGGATAAATAAGAGAGGATTACCAAATAATGGTATCCAAACACCTTAAACGATTTCAAACTGATCAATCGACAAATTTCCAAATATTAGAACCCAATTCACAGCACTTAAAACAAATCCAAAAGTGTCTTGAACGAACCGTTGCATTAATTCTCACCGAAAATGTTGGGGTATTCAGATCTGATTACACAACCTGAGGTCGCTCAAACTGTGAATTCGCCAAACTAAAGCAGAATGGCTAGTTTGCGAGTGGTTGTCAACTAGCACAAGGCGGTGTTCGCGCCGACGACAATCTGTCCGTTCAAGGATGCAGGTTGTGGCGTCGAGAGAATTTCACGTTGCTGCTTGGCTAGATCCGCCGGAGAATTCGACGTCGATCGTAAATGCACGCCGGAATCCCTCGCGCCCTTTTGGTAGTCGCGCGCGCTGTTGATCGCTGAAGGTGAGCGTTTCTTTTTTTAATTATGATCTCATAAATCTTATTTCTTTCTCAAAAATTTATTTCCTATCCATTTAAATTTTAAATTAATAATTGTAAAGTTATTGTTGAATATCAATTTAAGTTTCAAAATAGTTGCTATATAAATTTAGACTATAAGTTCAAGATTTAAATTCTAATTTGATATAACTATTAGCTTTTGATTTAAATTGATAAAATCTCAAAAAGTTTAGAATTTTGAATTGATACAATTGTTAATTTTGAATTTAAATTAATACAATTCACAGAGTTTAGGGATCAAAACTGATATTTGAGACACTAATACGAACTCCACAATTAAAAAAAGTGATTTAAAATCTAGAAACATAATTACATTTCATATATCTATCTAAAATGAATTTAAAATTAATACATGGAGTAAATCGATATTTTTATTGTATAGTACAAAATTCACCAAACACAAACATAAACAACAAACCTAGGTATAATATAGATAATATCTAACATTTGTAATTCTTAGATATCAGAACTCCATCAGATAAGTCCACAGACATTTAATTTCAAGCATTTGATTTTGGACATGCTCACCAAATGCCCTTTAGGTTTTCCAAAAAAAACTAATATTAGGTTTTTCAAATTTTAATTAAAGAACTCAACTAAAAATTCTCAAAATAATCCTTAACAAATTCAATATTTCAATTATCTAATTCAAACAACGAAAATATAGGTGTTAATTTTGAGGCAAAGTTTTTCACCATCACAGGCCAAAATGGAAAAATGAACAAAATTTAAATTTGTGTTAATGGTAGATTATTTTGTGTAAATTAAACTATACTTATGTTGTTGACAACTATCAAATAAAGTTGATAATTAGTGGTCCAACAAAAAAAATGACTTATACAAGTTAAGGTGGTTAGTTCTCCATTGTAAATGAAGTGTCGATTTTTATATCATTCCAAATTTACCGACCATTTTCTCTCCCTTTTCTATTCTTTTAGACAAAAAGTTGTCAACAGAAGTTTATGTCTATGAGTAGTTTATTTTTAGAAGAACAATTTGGGGTTGGGAATTCATGTATCCCAACGAATAACAATCAATATCTCATTCAACAAGAACAAGAATGAGGAAAAATCACTTTGATCCATAAATATTTACATCTGTTTCAAAGTAGTCATTAAGTTTCAAAATTAAGTTTACTCACTTCATGTGCCAATATTTAAAATTATAACAATAATTAAAATAAGTATTACCAAGGATTAACTACAATTGAAGAATGTGTTAATAGAGGGACTAAAGTTGAGCATTCCTCATAGTGAATGACTCAACTGTTCAATTCCAAAACAAAGATATGAAACAAATGTCAACCTTAGGGACCAAAAGTTATATCGTATTTCATTCTGTTCATAAACAAAAAGGGTGAGTAGAAACTGATGAAATGCATTACACAATTCCACCCAATATCAGTCAAAACTACATACATTAATGCAAGAACAGCAGAAATGTTTAGTTTTCTCCTAACTCAAATGGCCATGGACAGAAGAATTGCACCAATAGTAAAAACATCAAAATATTTGATCCTTTCATAGGCCCCTCAAACACCAACAACAGAGACTTTTGAACAGAGCTAACTTCATATACACAACAATAACAAAGACCTTTTCAGGTTTTGAGGAGAGAATTGGGGAAGATTCCTACTTATTTACTCTCTGCAATTACCACTCTACGAGCCGTCGTCTGCGGAGCAGCTCTAGTGGCGTGCTCAGACGCGTGGGTAAGACCCTGTAACATTCTCAAGATTTCGTGTGTGTCTTCCAAGTAATACCTGGCCTTGCTCGGTTTCTGGCCAACGGTGCAACCGAACACTTCAGCACCTGGAGAAAGGCTGGCTTTTGCATTCATTATCACCTCGAACATGTCCTCGTCTGACCTGTCGTCTCCAATGCATAGAACGAAATCGGGAAGCATTCCCTTCTCCTTCATTGTTTGCAAGAGATATTCTGCTACAATGCCCTTGTTTACACCCTGTCATTGTATTACAAAAACCAGAAAAGAACCATCACGCCTAAGAAACAAATTTCTCATTCCATAGAATTCTACATCCATTAAACAATCTCATTCTCTCTTTTTTTCCCGAGGAACAACTTGCAAATCAAACAATCCCGTCCCATAGCTCATCAATTTTGTATATTGTTCCCGTTTCACAATTGAATGCAAATGGTTTGAAATCTCAAAATAAGATCAGCGTCGCAGAAGATTTGATGTCAAACATTCTTTGGCCTACAACTCAAATTCGGAATATCAGCAAGTTTTTAATTGGATGATACATTTCCCAGTCACCTGACTTAATACGTTTGCTATCTCCTTTAACTTTTCATCATTTTGTGCTTTGATAAACAATAAAATTCAGGTGTTGTCATGGAACCCAATACGTAAAAATTGTTAACCTCTCCTTCAGTTGTGATATGAAATTGAATTTTTTAGGGTAAAAAGACTAACCTGAGGTTTGACTTCTACAATGTGTTGGCCACTCTTGACAGAAACTGGTTCATTGGCTAGAACACTTTCAAGGTGATCTAAAAGTTCCTTGGCCTGGCACGATCCGAAATCAGGATCCGCATAAAGATAGTTCCAAACAAGCGCACTCTCTTTAGTTTCAATTGTAGAGCCATCAGTTGTCTCAGTATACAATTGCATAACGGGTTCTGCAATCTGTTTCCAGTCAAAATCGGTCACAGCTACACATGTCTCCCAATCTGCAGTTTGATTTGGCCTGAAACATATGTCATCAAAGTCACAAAACCTGATAAGATTGGATCAACCCGAAACTTTTACAAGTAACTCAATGAAAATTTACAATACAGCAGTTCGATACCAAAGAAGATTCTCACTTTACACTCTTCCCATTTTGTGCAATATTATAAGGGCATATAAACAACATAGTAAAATCAAAGAACCATTGAGAATCTATAGTACAACAAATTGGAAGAAATAAGGATTAAGCGACAGCAATATTACCTAAGATAAAAACCATGTTCTGCAGCTAGTCCAAGCTTTTCGCATGGTGAAAACCATTCAGTCAAAGTTTTTCGGTCCTTCCCACTAACAAGGAACACAACATTTTTAGGATCTTTACACAAGTTGTTCAAGATTCCAAGGGCTTCTGAAGTTGGATTCATGCTAATTGATCCAGGAAGCGTCATGATACCATCATAATCTAACAAAATTGCTCGGTAGCCTGTTCTCTTATACACTGAAACAATATGATCAACTGAAAGCTTCCTAAAATCTGGATCCAGGGCAATAACCCGAAATCCTAAACCAAAACCTATGCCCCAGCACCTCCTCATTGAATGGTCTCTACACGCCCTGCCCAGATCCTGCAGAAAGCTGCGTGCCCAATATGCCACATCATGTGTGCTAACATACCTATAATGCTTTTCATGTCGCAGTTGCTTTTCTGCCTCGGGAATTACCAGTGCAGAATCCATTGCTTCGGTGACAGCTTCAATATTCCATGGGTTAACCCGAATAGCTCCACTGAGAGATGGGGAACACCCAATAAACTCAGACAAGACTAACATGCTCTTCTTTGCAGTTGAAGGATTTAGCCCAAGAACATCGTCAAGCTTCTCATTGCCTTGTCGACATATAATATATTCGTAAGGTATAAGATTCATCCCATCTCTCACTGCAGTAACAAGGCAGCACTCAGCAATTGCATAGTAAGCGATTCGCTCGTAAAACTGCAAGGGTGTGTTTATCAAAACGACAGGCTCATATCCTGGCCTTCTGAATGTTGTGTTGATTCTATCCACTGTTGCAGTAGTTTCAGCCACAACCTCCTGTACATCTTTGCCTCTGCCTCTTGCAGGGTTCGCAATCTGTACTAACACAGCTTTACCCCATCTCTCAGGATGTTGCCGGAGCAATTGTTCAAATGCCAAAAGTTTCAAGCTGATCCCCTTAAAAATGTCCATATCATCAACCCCAAGCAAAACAGTTTGACCCTTGAACCGGTCTTGCAGTTCTGCGACTTTAGATACAGTCTCAGGGAGATTCAAAACATTTTGGAGTTGGCCTATATGAATACCGACAGGAAGAATCTTAATGCTCACAGTACGACCATAGTATTCAAGCCCGATGTAACCTCGCTTAGATTGGTAAGACAGACCAAGCATTCTGCTGCAGCAAGATAAAAAATGCCTAGCATAATCAAACGTATGGAAGCCGATAAGATCAGAGTTCAATAGTGCCCGAAGAAGTTCATCTCTAACGGGAAGTGTTCGATAAATCTCAGATGAAGGAAATGGACTGTGTAGGAAGAATCCAAGTTTCACTCTGTTAAACCTCTTCCTCAAAAATGTTGGCAAAACCATCAAATGGTAATCATGAACCCAAACAAAGTCATCATCAGGACTAATCACTTCCATAACTTTATCTGCAAATATCTTATTCACCGAAAGATACGCTTGCCAAAGAGACCGATCAAATCGGCCACCAAGATCCGGGGACAGAGGAAGCATATAGTGAAACAGTGGCCATAAATGTTGCTTGCAGAATCCATGATAAAATTTACTAAAAAGCTCCGGAGGAAGGAACGTCGGGACGCACTTGAATCGGTCCAAAAGAGTTTGTGCAACATCGTCTTGCTCCCTTGGATCAACCTCCTCTCTAAGACAACCAATATAAATCACTTCCACATCTTCTCCGAGCCCATCTTTAAGCTGTAAAAGAAGTGAATCCTCATCCATACTAAACTCCCAGTTTCCATTCTCGTCCCGATTCGCTCGAATAGGGAGCTGATTTCCAACAATGATCATCCGGTCTTGTGACACCGACGAAGGGGCATCCGAGCCAGTGCTGTTACAGCTATCATCATCAAGCTCAGACAAGACACCAGCCACAGTGGCCACTCTAGGAAGCCTCTTCCTCTCTCGGCCAAGGCCAAAAGTTGGGGAACAACCACCAGAAGCAAGCTCTAACAAGTTAGAATAAGACCTCGAAACCATAATAAGGTCTCCTATAACACACCTCTCAAATAAACAGCAACAGCGACAAAAATTACAGAGACAAAAGATCAAGCTGCTTCAAACCTACACAACAAGCAGAACCAAAATAAGCCAACAGATTCAATCAAATATACACATCTCTTTTCCAGCTTTATAGACAACAAAGATCTAGTCTTAACAAAATAATATATATAAAAAATATCCAAAACAAAATTCCCGACACGATAAATGACTTCGAACTAATTTTGGAAACACCCCATCAGCTAAACCTGACCAAAGAAAAGCTAGCAATAATTGATTATTATTACCTCCAACCCGAAATCCGAAAATGGGTAGTTATAATTATGCAGTGAAATTGATCCAAGAGGCGAAACAAGTTCAAATGGGGTAAAAAATCACCTGACTGAGCTGAAACAGAACAGAAGAAAGAGAGATGAAAAAAACCCAGATGGTTGAATTTAGAGAGGGAGAAAGGAAAAGAAACTTTATAATGGAGAAGAAGAGAAAACCCACCATTGAAAAGAGGGAGATTCCTTTGCTCTTCAACTCGTTTGATTTAGACGACAATGGGTTATGAAGAACTTTTTTTGGGTTTGCTTTTTTACCACTTTCAGAGCTCAACAATGGAGATCTTCACTGTGAATTTCTTTTTTTTCTTTTCTTTTTTTGCTTTTCCTTTTTCTTTTCTTGTTTGTGTTGTTGCAGTGAAGAAGAATGAAGGATGATGGGTCTCGGTACAAAGAATTTGATTCCACATGTGGAGAGTGAGGTGATAGATTCTTATTTCTTACACGCGAGTGAGAGAGAGAGTGAGTAAAAATAATAATACACTTGGAAACCACAATTTCAGCTTCGGTCTTGCTCTATATTTTTTTGCTTTTTCAACGCTTTCATTTCCATTCTTCCTTTTAGTCTTTCAAAGGTTTTCATATCAGTTCCATTGCAGATTTTCTTTCTAAAATTACATCAACTTTAATCTTTAATTTTAAAAAGTATTTTTATAAAATTTCAACCTCTTCTTAATTGTGGGTAATTATTTATGTCGAATTCATTCATTCGACTCTTTCACAAACGTATTTGAGCGAAAATTTGATTTCTTATCACAAGGCTTGTGGTATGTATTCTATATGATACACGTACAAAAGAACATAAATTGTGTTGTTGTCTATCTCGACGAGTCTTTCATGCGTTTAACCTTTTATCTGATTTTTCTTATATTGTTTCACTGTTCGAAGTGATATGCACGAAAGATCTTTGTATCAGTATGATATTGAACTTGCCTCACTTTGATGCTTAAGTTAGTGTATATAAAATATATAGTTCCACTAAACATACATAAATAAGGTTATAGCTCTCATTTAGAGGTTTATGTATTTTTTAACTTGAGAGGTCGACAAATTAAATTATTCGTGATGTTTTTCCTTTAATACTTGTCTCCGCGTGTTGATGGTGTTTGGGATCGAGGAATCGAGGTTTGTTTAATTAACTTCAATGTAACATTATTTCTCAACAGTGTCTATATATAGCTAGTATTTAATTTATCCTTTACGAGGTGAACAATATAATTAATTTAAATAGTCATTACTACTAGTTATTAAATATAAATATATCATTTCACCTCATTAAATTTCAAATAATACATTTGTGATTAATATTTTATATTATCAACTATTTAATCTAAACTTTCATTATTCTAACAAAAATGTGATAGAAAAGTTTATTATATTAAACCGAAGAAAGCATTCTTGGTTCATCATCTTCGACCCAATAAAAATGGATAGGCAGAAGGAACTTTATATATCAAAATTTTGATAAGGAAACAATAATACTATGGTTGGCCAATTTGTGAGTCACCCTGTTATGACTTTTAGAAGCATAACTGAAGCCTACAATATTTGATCTTGCAGTAAAAGATGAACACTCTTCATAGAAAACTTCAAAAGATCGAAGAAAAAGAACATGAAATAAAACTTTTTAACAACTTTTTTAACGCGTCCAGCTCAACTCAAACATCATTAAATCCAAGGTCTTCAATCATTCTCAAGGTCACCAAGTGCACCATAACTTATCCTCCTTCAGCTGATAAACAACTATGATGAAACAAAGAGTGAACCACGACCATCTGCTCACAACTATCACACATCTGAATCTATGAAATAACATTAATTATCTCATAATCTAAATGTGAACTCTTATTTAAGATAGGTATCTATAAATGTCTATATTATGCAAATTGATCTTTATAGATATTTAAATTTAAAAAAAAAAAAACAATAAAAGTAAAATTTTAGGAGTTGTATTTATTAAAATTTTAAATTAATAATTGTATTCACTATTTTTTTAATAATTAAATCAATTTAGACTATTAACTCGAACTTTAAAACAAAGAAAGGTATAGTGATTTATGAAAACAGAGTTATATAAGTTTAAAATTGGAAGGAATACAATCATTAGTTTGATTTTTATTAACTAAATAAATTATTTTACTTTTAAAGCTTAAAAATCAATTCACTTTTTTAAGCTAACTAATTATTCAAGTGGTTGAGTAGTTCATATTGAAAAAGGGGACGAACGTTGAAACTTTTTTCCATAATTGGATACTTTTTTTATAGCTAATTGATTTTGAGATGGAACTTCTTGTACTACAAAAATGTGCTTAAAATGGTATTGACATACTTTAACATTTATTTGATACCATAATGAAATTTTAATATCATATGACATAAAATAATAATTTTATAAGATTGATGAACTGCCTCTCTCATTGTCAATTTATTCTGAAACGAAACTACACTCTGTAAATGTTGAATACTAAAGTACATAAAATGTTACTGTCATATTTTGTAATTTTTAAAATTCATGAGTTTATTTGACTATTGAAATTTTAGTATTACTTGACACGAGATTGAAATTTAATATCTCACAACATATAAAATACAATTTTAGTGTCCAATGAATTCATTGTTCTTTTTTTAAAAAAAATGTTTAATAGGTGATGAATTTATTAAACTCAAAATCCAAATATTATGATAATCACCCTTAACACGCTTTTGAAAATTCAGAGACTAAATATTTACAAAATATTCGATACTTTTAACTTACAAAGACTTATTAAACACAAACACAAAGATTAAATTCTTATCGAAACAAGTATAACTCAACGTATATATATTACTCCATAATATATGTGATCTTTTACCTTGTTTAAACATAATTGTAACTATTTGAAGTGAGAAACAAAATAATATTTTCGTCATTAAATATCGATGTTCTCTATTTGTAATCTAAATCAAACTCATATATAAACTATACGCCCACTTAAAATGAATAATTGTCATGAAGTAAAAAAACATCATTTTTTCGTTCAAATATATCTCTACTATTAGATGATAATTTTTCATATTTAGTAGTTCTTTGACAATTTGAGTAATTTAGAAGAGTTTAGTTCAATGATAAAATAAAAAACCAACTTATGGTTTGGTTTACCAATAATTAAAAACATTTATTATCTAACTCTCTCCATGGAGTCAAATTCAATATTAACCTTAATTAGGGTTTCTTAAATCAACAAATTTAGCACTTAAGATCTCCACCAAACCCTACATTCATTGGTGAACTAAAAGACAAACAACAACATTCGTTGGTATTCTTTCAGCGCGTGTTTACACGCTCTAGTGGAATATTAATATAGCAATCAATTAGGCAACAAAATTAAATTTTTATATTTATCATCAATGCCCATGATTGCCCTATTTGAATTCATATAAATATAAATATATATATATATATATATATATATTATATATATATAATGTTTGTTTTTCCTTATTTTAATTACTTTAAAAATGACTTTTTTTTTCTTTCTTTTAGTACTTGAAAATGGCAATTACTTACATGACATCATCCATTTTCTTAAACAATAGTTTTAGTGGGTTCTTGAAGTCATCATTATTTCAATGATGTCTTGTGCCATCTTAATCTATAATTTATTATATAATCTTGCTTCACAATGTTTGTGTTAAATAATTAGAGTTCATTTAAATTATTGGTTTTTTTAATCTTATTTTTCCTCTTTTTTTCATCTATTTATTGTATCTATGTAAAGTTAACAAATTTAACACTTTTAAATGTTTGTTAGATGAATTTATCTAAATTTGCGTATTCTATGAAAGAAAATTGAGATCTTGATTTGAACACCATCTATATACTACTAATTTTTCTTAAAACTTTGTAATAAACAAATAAATAAAAAGTGTTTACAAAAGTAGCAAAAAAATGTTTTGATAAAATGACTCATGTCACTACATTTTCTAAATTGCAAATATATATAAAAAAAAAATTATAATATTTTTTTATATATCTAATTACTCGACATATTTTCAATATATAAAAAAACTATGAACGATTTTTTTTTTTGTTATTTGATGCGATTTGTAAATAAATAATTCATTCAATCATTAATTGTTACAATTAGAAAAAAAGGGCATAAATATTCTATATGTTGACCTTTTCTTTGTTGAAAATGTGATTTGACTTTCTTTAGGCAATTTTGGAAGAAAAAAAAAAGATTTTAAATATTCGTCTAAATGCGGTGAGTTACAACCTCCAAATGGTCGCGTGAGATTAGAAACCGTCAATTGATTAATCATTTGAGTTTCGTACGTATTTTAAATAGTGCGTTGGTTAAATTAGAAAGCCACGTGGCTAATGATGGGGACGTAGGCTGGTACGACTCGGGTCCACGCAATCAACGATCAGCAAACATTTTAAAATGCCACGTTTCACCATTACGACGCCATCTGTCTTCAACAGCATGCAATTTGTTTTCTTTTTTTTACTTCTTCAAAATTACCCTTTCGCCCCTGGGTTTAGGGTTTTAACTGTAGCTTTTATATACCCAAAAAAAAAAGTAATAATAATTAAAAGTAAATATTTTGTCAAATTTGTTATTTTGACCATTTTTTTATTTTATTTTTATTTTTAAAAAAACTTAGTTCATATATCTTCTAAAAAAATTGTCAAAAAATATTAAAATTGACAAACTATTTATATTTTATGACAAAATCAAATTTAGTGAATTTTTATTTTTAAGTAAATAGTTTATATTTCTCTTTATTATTCTGGAAAAGCCCCTTAGTTTTTAAATGTAACTTTAAAAGTATGACCATTTTATTTTCTTCTATGATTATTTTTAAAATTTACATGATTATCTAAGGTAAAAAATAAAAATAGCATAATTCAGCTGATAAAAAATTTAAATTACTAAATTTAATATCACATACCGTGGATTCCTACTCTACCTATTATCGAAAAGAAACTCATGTACCAACATTTAAAATACATCAAAATTAACTTAGCAAAAACATTATTTAAACAAATATGTATACAAAAAAAAGAATAATTTCAAATCTAGCATACTGAACTAAGATATTCACAAAATAAGGTCGATAAAAGTCTATGGAAGTATAATTTTTATTATATTGTGTAAATATTTGTATCAATTTGGTAATTTACTATAAATTTTTGTTTGAAAAAAAAATATGAATCAAATAGTTCCAATAAACTGGAACTCGAAGTTCAATGTGGATGGGCACGTGGGAGACCACCCAAAGGCTGTGAATTATTATTATTTTCTTATTCAAGTCTTATCAACATTATAGAAATTCGTGTTACATTAAATTATTAATGTTGCTTCTAATCTATGATTCAAAACGGTTTCCCCACAAACCACAAAGCATATAATATTTCTCTACTACTTTTTACCTTATATTCTTTATTTCACCTATTCATTTTCTTATATTATTTGTTAACCATCCTCATGTTTTATAATACTATACATTAGACTACATTATTACTACTTTAATTAACCTATTCTTAACAATAAGTTTAAGGATTTGTACGTTTTAATCTTGATTATTTTTACTAAACATTTATATATATATATAGTTTTGGAGGTTATTTATGGAGATTCCAACAAAGAAAATTTTATTGTTTTATTGATTGTATAGTAGGTGTTACATGTGTCATGTGTAAGAACTCTATAAGCTTATTCTCAAATAAGAGATGAATATTCATCTAATTTTGTACATGGTGCGATGATGATCTCTTTATGGTAGTGTTTTAGTCTTTGAATACTCTAAACGAAATGGAATTTTGTGAAATGGAATTTTCTTGTTTGTGATTCTTGTAAATGACAATGGCTCATTCGATCTCTTAATTATTATGAGTCGTTTAAATTAAAGTCTACCTCTTTTATTTGTAGAGCTTTTTAGATCATGTATGGACTTGAATTTGGTTAACTTTGACCAAGTTGTCGAACTTTAATCAAGGGCTAACTTAGCTTTGAGTCCAATCACTGCTTTAACATAAATTACTAGCAAACATATATTGTTGAGCGACACCAAAAGTTAAAAGTTAAATTAGTTAAACTATTTTAGATTTAAAAATTTATTGTAAAAGATAAAATTGTTGATAGATATTTGATCGATATCTAATTTTTTTTTATATTTTATAAATATTTTAGTTTATTTTGTATTTAAAAACGTTTATTAAATTTTAATAGATTTATACAAGTTTCAAAATTAAATTTATGGTTGAAACTAATATTATTTTTTTGTAAACAACAAATTTGGTACATATTAACTAAATTAAACCATATAAAAAAAATTATGACTTTTTATCAAATACATACATCTTTGAGTGGTTGTGCTTTTTTTAATTAGTTAATTTTTTTTATTAATTTGAGTTAATATTTAAATAAAATAATTATAAAATGTGTTTATTATTTTTATTTTGTATAAATGGAATTTGATCTATAGTCAAATGTCACTCAAACTTCCATTGATTTATAGTTGGCATGTTTCAACTATATATTAAGAATAAATCAATGTATGGCCAATAGCTTATTGGAGAAAGAATAAGGTTGAAAATTGAACCTTTGTGTGTGATTAGGTCAACCAATTTTCTTAAGCATATGTTTGATTGAATGACATCGAATCAAAAACTTTCTTTTATATACTTTTCATATATATCTATGAATTTCTTTTCAATCAACTAGATTAATTTTTTAAAATAACAGTTTTTATGCTACAACATTTTCTTCACTGCTCCGTTGTGTAGTCAAATACATAATAATTCTTCACATACATACATGTGAATAAGTCATAAACATAAATGTTTCTCAATTTGAGTCACATGCGTCTAAATATAGACTAAGAGATCAAAATAAAAAAGGCTACACTATTATGGCAACATAAACCATGAGAAACACACATTTATTGCTCTATATAGGTCCATGTGATGTAACTGGATAATAACTAGATGAATATGAACTATGTAATTTTACCAGTAGTAATTAACATAGTTTAATTGTGTCTGGGTGTAAATATATTCATTGAGGTTTACCAAAATATTAGAAGCGTGTTTTGTTCTACACGTAAAAAGTTAAAGAAAGTGATGAACTCCAAGCACTATAATATTATCTCACTAAGAATAGTACTTTAAGCTTAAATGTACTAACTTTAGTTAAATTTTCTTTTGTACTCTCGTTTAAGAGTGAGATTAATGGGTGTGAGCATACAGTATAAAAGCTTTGAAGATAATAGTTTTGTAATCGAGACCCGAAAAAAATTATTTTGCGTGATTATTGTAACAAATTTTTTTCTAGTGGGTTGTGGTTATTTTCCAAGTTTAAAAATTCTCTTGTATTTTTCTACGTAGTGAGAGGTTTTTTTCAACATTATCATCAACCAAGACTAAAAGATTATAAGTTTGAATATCACGATAATTATATATATACCTATACATATATACATATACATATACATATACATATATACATATACATATACATATACATATACACATACACATACATATATACATATACACATACATATATACATATACACATACATATATACATATACATATATACATATACACATACACATAATTAAGAAGTTCCCTAATGTGGTGACATTGTTTTCCTTTTTGTCACTTCATATTGTGCTAAGCGTGTGATTTAATAATTGTGGTGTTCCCACTAATTAAATTAATACAAGTGATGGAAACATCATATCAACATTCAATATGAAATAAGTGTAATTATGTGGAGAGTGTTTTACTATGCGTTTGGGAAGGATAAAAAACTAAAAGCACTGACTTTTCAAGTTATCTACTAAAACATTAATTTACCATATAGTTTTTAACTAAAAATTAAAACCCTAAATTATTATAAGTAATTATCTTATTTAGCATCCCGGTCATCAAAATATAAAAAGTTACCTCATCATTTTCATCATTTCGTCATAGAGTTAATAGAATCTTAATAACGACAGAGATCGAAATATATTATTTTTAAAAGGTTAAAAACTAAAACAAACACTTTTAAATGTTCAGAAACCAAAAATAGAACAAGATAATTCAAACCCTTTTAAATGTTCAGAAACCAAAAATAGAACAAGATAATTCAAACCTTTAAAGTCATGTATTAGAGTTAAAGCTTATTACACCATACCACAAACAACAACGTTCATGAGATTTATCGACTCCGTTCATAATTCAATTGATATTATGCTCAATTTTATTTTAGATTCTCACTAATGATAGAAAGTAATTTAAATTTTTTTTCTTACCCTCAATAATTGATTAATAAAATATATGTAACCAAAGTTTGAAAATCTTGAAGAGCAAGAAAAAATATATAAAGAAAATATGTTGGGCCCATGAATATGATGGATTTAAAATGACACATCAAATTAACATTAAATAAAAACCCAACTCTTAATAAAGACAAAAGTGGCAACATATCAATCAAATTGCAAGTTTCTATTAATGATGTAAGAATCTTGGTCCAACTTATCAATCAAATTAATTAAGAAAAAAAAAAAGCCCCCCAACTACCAAAACCATTTGAATAATAGGAGTATGTAAGAATTTTAATTTTTCTAAATAGTTATTTATTTAATTCGTTCTCGTAGTTTATATTCTCTAAGATGTTTTAAAATTGTAACACATTTCTTTAATTCATTAATATGTGAGATAATTTTCACTTCTTAGTTTAATACATTAGGTTATAACAAAGCCTTTAAAATTAAGCAATGAAATAGTTTTAACTTTAAAATTAGAAGTTTTTTTTTTTAATTTGACATTTTTTAAATTATTTACATTACTAAATTGATTTCTTTTTTTTAAAAAATACGAATATTCGTCATTTTCAAAAAATAAAAATAGAATATTTGTCAAAAGTCCAAGATACAAACCTAATCATAATTGGGCTCAATTTGACAAAAGAATGATCCGTGTTCGGCCCAATGTTTAGTGCCATCGGTGGGGTCTAACCTCGAAACTTAGGCCCATAATGATCGTGGGCCGCAGGCCCAATAATTGACGAAATACACTAAAGTAATAATTTATTTTGGTTTTTATGTAAAACAATTCCAATTGTTTGGTAGGTGATTGCTCTAAGGGAGTGTTTAGTGATGAGTAGATGGATGAGTTTGTAACGTAATGTATTTGAAACTTATGTTTAGATAAATATTTTGAGCTCAATCGGTTATACAAAACTCATTTTGTTCTATGTTTTTTTTAACACTCTTTTAATTTTAAGTAATTACGATAAGACTCCAGCCCTCTAGTTATTTATTTACTTCTAGGAAAGAAAAGCATGTGTATATAATTTTGAGTATAAAGCATCACCTCAAAATAAGAATGGATGGTCAAAACAATGACACGACGTCGTCGGAGGTCAACATTTCCAAGACGACGTCGTCGGAGTTCAACATTTCTCAAGACGGCGTCGTTTAATAGTTTGGATTTCCATTTAGGGCAAGTCGGTCAGCTTCGTCTTCGTTTCGGTGTTTAGTCCGTACGACCACTCTCATTTTCAGTCTCTCTGTAAAATCCTTCTTCAATCTCTCATCCGCCATTTCTTCTTCATTCTTCACCTTCAAAACCCTCAGATTCTTCTCATTTCATCTTCAATTCGAACCCCTTTTACCTCCTGGACATGGGATTTTTCCGTTTCTCACATTTCCAAACCCTAATTTTCTGATTCTCTATTTTCTGTTTCAATTGTTTGTTATTTCTTTTTGTTCTTGTGTTTCTTGACCCTGCAATGGACGGGACTGCTAATGGCTGTGATTCTGGATTGACTTCCGGGAGTGGAAACTCTCATCCGACGGTTCCGGCTCCTATTACTAATTCTAGCGCGCCTCCACCGTTTCTGAGTAAGACATATGATATGGTGGATGACCCGGCTACCGATGCGGTTGTGTCCTGGAGCCCTACCAATAATAGTTTTGTGGTTTGGAATCCGCCTGAGTTCGCTAGGGATCTTTTGCCCAAATACTTCAAGCATAATAACTTCTCCAGTTTCGTCAGGCAGCTCAACACTTATGTATGATATTATGCTTATTTTTATTCCATATTTTGAGGTTTTATGTTGAATTAAGAATTATTTGATTTAGTTTGATCTTTGCAAATTGTTAGTGTTTGATGGAGTGCTAATGAGATTAAGATTGAAGTTAATTATGGTTAATTGCCATCGGGTTGATGTTTCGTGAAAACGGTGGATGCTAGGAATTGATTGAATTCGTGGGATGGAATTGGTAGTCTGCGTTTTATGTTTTAGGTTGCATTTTTTTAAGGTGCGTTTGTTTTGTCATCTTGAATGTGTGGTCATCTTTGTAAAATAATTTGATGTTTAGGGTGGGTGTTTTCTCTAGGGTTTTTGAGATGATTTTAGACTCTAGGTACATCAAGAGCTGTATATTAGAGCACGGGCTTTTGGTAGAATTTGTGGGTTTGAGAATTCCGAGTGCTGGTGAATTCGCATAAGTTACTTGCATGTGTCTATGTAGGGGTCACTATTCTTAGGCAGTCCGTCATTCTTTTGATAGCTTTATAATAGGCTTCATTGATTTGTTACTGTTGTGCGGATGACCGTTCCCCCCTTAGTTTTAGTACATGGGAAATACGGTTGTCTTTGGTCATTTTTTTTCTAGAAATGGAAACAAGACTTCCATTGGAAACAATGAAAACAAGAAATGCATCAAAGATAAGGGAAATATTACAAATAGCCCGAACTTAATCATTCATGGAAAATAAGGCCAAGCAGAAGAACTCTAATTACTATGCACGGGTGGAAGTTTGCTTCTACCCATTGGGATAGTTTTTTTTTGTAACACACTCGATGGGTTTTATTGTATATGTACTTTCATCCCATCGATGAAAGGATTATGTTTTCAATAAAATTTTACTTCTATAGGGTATGGAGGCAGATCGACTCTTGTTCAATTTGTACCTTCTAATGTCCCATCTAACAGTTATCTCTGCTCAAATTACTTGCTAAGGTAGTTAGATACCGAGACAGAATAGGAGAATGCTTCCTTTGGATTGGACGAGGTAACCAATGGTAGTGGCAGCAATTGTGTTAGTTGGTATGAAGTTTTAAAAACAGGGGTCTTAGTAAAACTCGGCTTTTATTACTTATGATGATAGTGTGCTAAATGGGAATTATTTAAGGGGTGGAGTAAGTGGAGGATAATAACTTTAAGAGTGTTTGAAGTTCTTGGATAGCTGTTGAGTGGTAGTTCAATCAAAATGTAGAAAATGCCAGTGAAGACAATCGTTCTCTTATCTTTTTTTTCCTCGGATGGCCATTTCAAGAGGTTGCCTTAATAAAGATTTCGAAGTTCAAGGAGAGAGAGGGTGGATATTTTATTAAGAAGATATCCCTTCAACTCATATGTGGAAGAAGAGACTGTCCTCCCGACTGTTCATCTGTCTCTTATTGACTATCTTCGAAGCATCTCCTTGGAATCCTATGAGCAATCAGTTTTATGAAGATGGATTCCATTTTCTCTTTTATTTTCCTTTTGCTTCAAGTGTTTGGCTAGGAGTCTCCTCGGTTATCCAGTAATTTATTATTAATTTAACTTGATCTTTAAAACAAATTATTTGAAGAGTTGGAGAGCTCAGTTTTAGATCCTGTGCAGTAAAAATTCGCAAGAAAATGTAAATCACTCGAGGAATATGCCTTAAACAAGGGTATGGGAGATTTGGATAGATAAAAGTTCTGTAAGAGTTTTGTAGCTACTATATTCTTTAAGGTCAACCTAAGATACAAAGGATGCTAGGAAGTGTAAGGTCAGCCTAAAGATACAAAGGATGATGATGGGGGGAGTCGATTCTTACTTTTCCTCACATTGGTACGAGTTCTATATTTACTATGTTTTTTCAACTGTAATTTTATTACTATATGTCTTCTTTTGCTCAGGCGAATTTGGTGGCCTTTTTAAAATCTCTCCTACATATCAAATTAGGACCATAGTAGGAAATAACCTAAAAAAAATTCAACAGAACTATTTGAATGAAAATTTGTGTTATTTTAGTGGAGTACATTTTGTATTTTAGGTTAAATTTATATATACATCTTAGATAAAAGTGTATCCCAACGTGTCTGTGTTTTAGTTTTTTTTATAAAAAAAAAATTGGCTTATCGCCGTGTTTATATCCATGTCATGTATATGCGTCCATTTTTCTTAGGGTTATTTGTTCTTGATTGGGTTGAATACTGTAAATAATTTACCAAGGAAAATGTACACGGTGATGACTAGGAATCTGTTAATGAGCCATGAGAACACTTATGACTCACAATGTAGGCCAGTCCACAGAGCCCACAACGTTTTTTTTAGCTTCTTCTCAAGTTGCCGTACTAGGTTTCCAATTTGCTGAAGAGAGGTTTATGGGTGTCTAGGAAAGGCTGTACCAAGCTTGAATTCTCCCAACCTGTGTATCTTCCAGAAAGAGAATTCTTGGATCATCCTGTTTCAAGGTTAATGATGTTCAATTTGGAGATGTTCCTTTAGTGGCTGGACTGCAGCTACCGTTTCTTCATCCTTGAAGCAGTTAAAGTTTCATTCCAAAAGTTCATTTAGCATATGTTCTTTTTTTGACGTCGTTTATCCTCAGCCCACCCTACCCCAAGAAAAAAAGCGGAAGTTGTGCACCTTGCTGCAATTCCAATGTGTCATATAGGTGATGGTCCTTTCTGATGGTTCACAATTGACACTGCAGCTCCTGGAGCCCTTCGTCTCTGTTGCTAATTTTGGGTATTACTCTCTTCTCTCTCTCTCTCTCTCTCTCTCTCTCTTAAAGAAGTGGGGATGCTAGGATGATTAAATTTTGGAGTCTCTGGAGAGAACGATGCACTCTTCCTGCCCTCATCCAAGGACTGTTATAGAATCATTTGGTAGGGCTTGGATAAAGTAGAGCAAGTGAGGATTGCCTTGGTTTTAAAAAGATGACGGCCAAGTGTAGAAGTTGACGCTCTAGTTCCTGTAGTGTAAATATATGTTCAGTTATCTGGTGATATTAAATGGGCTTTTCCTAGCATAATAGGGAATTTCATTTAATGATGGAAAGTTTCTTAAATATTAAGTTCTTCTTCCACATGGTGAAATATTTAAGTTTTCTTTTTTTAAAATAAAGAAATAAAGGGAAACTGGATCTCATTGATAGCTACATTGGTCATGGTGCTACACTGCAACTACGAAAAGAAATGGAAGGATAACTCTAAGAAGAGGAAAGAAAAAAAACACCAAATTCCAGCCTCCTGACTAGGAATTTTGCAAGATTTTCCCTTCTCTTCAACCAAGTCTCCTAGAAGAGAGCATGAACCACGTTTTCCTTCTATAATTTCATAGTTTGTTCTCTCAAATTTTATACCTCCTATAAGCAAACTTAAAGTACCTCTTGGATCATTCCCCCGTGAAGATGGAAGACCCTAAAAACATTAAAAGTTCCACAGCAGATGGCGACGTTCCATTAATTTTGGTGTTCTATTTCTAAGTATGCTTACCTAATAGACCAAGAGGAAACATTTTGCTGTGTTTGGCTTTCCAAATAAACCCATCAAGGATAGTAGGAAGTGTAGCATCTCCCTCGATGAAATTGTAGAGCAACTTCACAGAGAAAGTATTAAATAAGAGCACTCATAGTTGCACTTCCTTTCTGTGTAAATATGTGTCCAGTTATCTGTTTTCCTTTAATGTTCATTCTTTTTGCTTGCCCACACCTTTCCAGTTTGATTCCTCCAATGTACTTGTTTGTTTATATTGTTTAACCAGGGATTCAGGAAAGTTGATCCAGACCGTTGGGAATTTGCTAACGAAGGCTTCTTAAGAGGTCAGAAACACCTGCTTAAGAGTATTACCCGGCGAAAACCTGTCCATGGGCAAAGTCAGCAACAACCACAGCAGTCTCATGGACAAAGTTCCTCAGTTGGAGCTTGTGTGGAAGTTGGTAAGTTTGGTTTGGAGGAAGAGGTTGAGAGGCTTAAAAGAGACAAAAATGTACTCATGCAGGAACTTGTGAGATTGAGGCAGCAGCAACAGACTACTGACAACCAGCTGCAAACTATGGTACAGCGTCTACAGGGGATGGAGCAGCGACAACAGCAGATGATGTCATTCCTTGCCAAGGCTGTGCAGAGCCCTGGCTTTTTGGCTCAGTTTGTGCAGCAGCAAAATGAAAGTACTAGACGCATAAGTGAGGCTAATAAAAAGCGAAGGCTAAAGCAGGATGGAATTGCTGAGTCTGATCATTCTCCTGTTCCAGATGGGCAAATTGTGAAGTATCAACCTCTCATGAATGAGGCAGCAAAAACAATGCTGAGGCAGATAATGAAAGTGGATACTTCACGTTTGGAACCATCGAACCACAACACCGACAATTTTCTAATTCGTGATGGTTTGCAATCGCCGTGTGCAGCAATGGACAATGGGAACTCTTCCAGTTCTGTATCAGGCGTGACTCTTCAAGAGGTGCCTCCAACCTCATCTTTTAATTCAGTTGCTTCTAGTGTTCCCCATGGCCCCTCAACAGCCAAATCAGAAATTCAATCGTCACCTCAAGCTACAAATTCTGACAAGATTTCAGCTGATCCTTTTGCTCTTAATGCCGTGCGGGGTCCAGGGGCACGAGAAGCTTCTTCCTTATCAGTTTCTGAGACAGATGTAATCATGCCTGAGCTTTCCCATTTATCTGAAATGGTGTCTGAGAACATTCTTGATGTTCCTGAAGTGGATTATAGGGTTCCTGAGGCAGGAAATGGTGCATTTATAAGTCCGAATTTTTTGGATGCCAACGGAACTATTCCTATAGATATTGATAGCATCTCCCCTGATTCTGATATCGATGCCTTGCTAGATAATTCCAACTTTTGGTATGATTTGCTTGTGCAAAGCCCATGTCAGGATGAGGAGGTTGATTTTCTGGTTGGAGGAGGATTACCAAAGACAAACGATATGCAAGCGGCAGAATATGCATGGGACAAATCTAAACATGTGGATAAACTTACAGAACAGATGGGCCTTCTCACTTCAGAAATTAAAAGGGTTTGAACTTGATCGTCAAATGTAAATTAGTTTCAAATTACGGATTAAGGTAAATTGGAAATGAAGAATTCGCTTCTTACTTCTATATTTATAATAATGATATCGTGCTCCTCAAATACCTCCTTTTTAACTGCTTATTTCTACAGTCAGATGTCCATTCTTACAATATCCAGCTTTTTCTTACCTTTATCCATATTTTAGCGTTGGTTTCGACTTCCTTCTACAGGTTGCCCTTCAATGGTCGTGGAGGAAAGACTCTTGATGGATTAACACCCGCTTTCATATCTTTTGTCCACTTACCAAGCTATGTGGCTAGAATATTGCGGTAAGGTCTGTAAATACTATAAGCAATGATGTTAGACGGTTATCATATTCATCTTCGGATGAATTTTAAATTCTCTCAGCCTCCTGGATTGAAAGAGATGGAATTGAAAGTTATTGATATTACAGGGTTTTGTTGCTTTGGAGGCAATAATATCAATTTTGGTTGGGTGCCGATCGTATTTCTAATGTCTTAAGAGCTTTCTGAACAGGATGCTGATTCCCAGTTAATTGTTAGTATCGTACTAATGGTTGATTGATAGCAAATGTTATTTTTAGTACATTTTGCCTTTGCGTGCGTTCATTCACTTTGGATACCATGAAATATTATTCAAAAGAGCATTCTTGGAAATTTTTGTTTTTGATCTTTTTGCTACGTTATGGTAGGGAAATTGAGATCTTCACACATTGGGAAGATGATCTAAAGAAAACTACATATTTTTAATGTTAAATGATAGATTTTAGACATTAATACATGGTTACTTGATGTGCTGTTTTCAGCAAATGTAGCAATTATATAGTAGTATGTTGGAATATTAATAGACCAATTGCTAATGAATTTTAGTAAACCAATCAAAATCAATCAATAAATAAATAAATAAAAATAAAGACTTCGCTATATTATATTTACAATTTTCAATTATTGTTTTTTTCGTCCGAAAAGGTAGAAGGAATTTGAGCATTTGGACCCAAAATCTTCTATAAGAAACAAACAGACACTAATTAAGCTCATATTGACAGTTTTCAATTACTATTGATAAGCCCTTGAACTTACCTTTTAATTTGTTTGCTTTCAAGCATTACTTTATTATGTAATAGTTTTCATGTCAGAAAGATAACAGATGTTTTTGGACAAAAATAGTCTTTTATTTTGCAAACGAAAATGCTAAAAGTTCTCTATGGGAACTAAAATTGCGTTAAATAAATCTGAAGAGGAATTGCAATTCTTGTAATAGATAGTAATTTTAGGGTTAAATATTTTTCAAATAAAGAATTGCAAAAAGGAATCTAATAAACTTTGAGAGGTGAGTCTAGAAAAATTTGCAAATGCTTTTTAATTGAATTACTATATTTTTACCTATCTAACGCTTAACCATCTAGCAATATTTTTATTTTAATGGATACGCAAAAGCTATTAATGGCAATAGAAAAATAAGAAATAAACCTATGGAACAAATAAACCCACACATTCTTCATCCACCTTGGTTAAATAGACTAAATGAGGCTGATAATGGGTTTTTGTACCTAAGACTTTGATTATGAATTCTTTTTTTTTCAAAGAAAAGAAAAGAAAATCCTCAAAAATCAAACACCAAACCGATCTCAACTGTAGAGAGTGTGTGTGTGTGAGAGAGAGAGACAGAGACAGAGAGAGAGAGCTCGGTGTCTCTCTCCCTCGCATTTTACTAGCCAAGATGGAAATGAGGTTAAAATGCTTTGTGTGCAACGGTATAGTAGAGAGGAGAAGAAAAATAATTTTATCAATATAATTGAATAATTTAAAATAGGGAGAAAAAAAATAAATAAAAAGAAGAAACAAGCAGGTTGTACACACCCTTTCACACAAACAGAGGTTATAACATTTTCAAACGGAAGAGAGAAATGGTCGACCTGATAGAAGCGATGTGTATACTTTGAAGGCGGGTTCTCGACATAGTATACATAGAGCCCCTTCACAACCCCTTCCCTTTCCCTAGAAGGCAAGGATCTCAAGACACAATTGTAAAACTTAATCAAAAGAAACTAACAGGAGAGAGAATTGATGCTTGCTACAACAGCAGCAAGTTTCTTGAGTCAAGTCAATGCATACTTCTTTCTTTTTAAGCAACAACTATTATGATCACAATGAGGAGGATAATACCAAATATCACCAAAAGTAAGCAAGCCTGTCAATCAAATCAAAACCACAAAATTTTAGACAAGAGAATTCCCCTATGTTCGTTGTTCTTCTCTTCCTGTGATAAAAGTGAAACTACCTCAATCACGATTGAAAACTCCCCCTTGATATTAAGGAGTTGACTATCATTTCATTGGAAAGGTTTATGTTATGCTTTATTACTGTTGTAGAGGTTCCTCTTGATTAAAGGGAAATTCTCTAACGTGATTGAGGTAGTTTCGAGTTGCACAGTGATATTAAAACCATGTTCCAAATGAAATGAGAAGAGAAGAAATTCAATATTCAATTCATGAGCATGAGATGGATGTTAGGTATGCAAGTTTTGCTTCGATAAATTAAACATAGCTTCAACCGATTTCTAAGAGCTCTATATGTAATCGGAAGTGGTAATGGGTGTCACTCTCTTCTACCCTCCTATGAGTTTTTGTCCTCCTATCCTAATGCGAACATCAGAACTAAATGAAGATTTTGTATCGTGTGCTAATAGCCCAGGACTTGCAATGCAGAAGCGCTATAAAAAATAATAATTATAATAAATTCCTGAAGAGTATAAGGAAACAGTAAGGACTCACCAGAGATGAATTCGATCTTTGTGTCTTCGAAGCTTTTACAAGCTGAGTTGTTCCCTGTGACGTTGCAGCATGTGCCCCCTCTATGTTGGATCCAATATCATCTACAACCATGGTGATATATAAATGAATAACTTGAGGTACACAAAGAATCTGCAACTTTACAAACTAAAGTAACTTACCAATCATGGCTCCCTGTTCATGAACTAGAACTGCAAGATCTTTAAAAATTTCATTCACTTCTCCAATTTGCTGCTGGATTTCATGAATGCCTTGCTCTCTTTCCTCAATTATTGCCTCATTGAAGGCTATTTCATTGTCCAACAGCAAGACCTCTTGCCTGCACAGACCATATATAAGAATTAGAAGAAACTCCCGTACCTGGAAAATTGTAAGCAAGTTGCTAAGTAGGAAAGAGGGAGCAAATTTTAGATAAGTTGTATCTGGCATGGCAAAAAACATTATGCAGCACAGCACATCGCCAAATCCTAAGGAACCTAGGATTCACTATTTATTTGACCAGCAAGAAAAGGAAGCTAATAAAAAAAGAGAGTGATGCCACGATAATTTCACTCCCTTTTCTTACTTGCCAAGAAGAAAAAGAAGCTAATAAGAAAAAAATGGGTAGTGCCACGATAAGTCGATAATTAGACTTCATTTTATCATTTACTACTGGTGATTTATGCACTACTTTGTTTCTTGCAACAAAATAACACAGAGAAAAAACCCCTAATGGAAAAAGGAAAGTTAGCTCCTATAAGCAGTTCTTGGCACTATGTGCTTATATGAAATCATGTTCTTGCATGCTGGGTCCAACTCCAACATCATTTCATCAGTACATAGTTGGAGTATCTGAAACCTATATTCAACAGCATAAACATTATACTTCCTGAAGTTCTTAATCTGCCCCAACAACCAATCAGCTAGCAACAAAAATGCAGAGCACAAACTATTACCTCCTGGATTCCACAAGAAGGGCACGCTGTTCGAGATTCTTTTCTGAGCTTGCATCTGCCTCCCAAGCTGTGTAGCTGTATATAGGTTCCAACCAAAACCATAATGCATTTCCATGTTAATAATTATAATAATGTATTCAAACCAAGGGAAATCAATATTCACAGGTAAACTGTAATCAACAAATACTTTGTGCAAATAACTTATAAGGAGCAACCCCACACGTTTCTTTGGGTGAATAGCTTACCTCGTTTTCACATCCCTCCCCTTTTGATGAAATGAAATTACTCTTTATTCTCTTTTAAAGAGAAAAAGAAATAACAAAAAACTACATGTTTATAATAAACCAGACATACCTTGAAGGTAGAACAGTTTGGGGAACAAAAGGTGAATATGCTGTTTCCCTCTCGGCTGCAAGTCGTTGAGCCTTCTGAAACTCTTTCAACACTGCTTGAAAATCTTTTGCAAGTTTAGCATCTGCAATTTTCTTGCTGGCCTGCAGAATTATTACATTTGAGAAAGTAGGAGAGGAATAAATTGTCAAGTTACTGATAGATATCTAATGCATTTCATGCCCTAACTCATATTTTCATACTCCATCCTCATCAATTGGGGATGGGGGATTCTGGATAGAGGAGTGCTAAGAAGAGTCTTACATTCACTTCAGCATGATGATCTATATCGCTGGCTTGTTTAAGTTTAGCAGAGGTGTCTTTAACCAACTGTCCAATATGTAACCTCGTCTTGTGCCTGCAAGGGGGGGCCAAACAAAGGATTAATTTTTTTTTATAGAGGAAACAAAATCAACACAGAAATTGAAGACAAATAAAATTGTGATGCCTAAGCTAATTGAAAGGTAAATCTAATTACTCGATAATGACTCATAGTTATATAAAATCATATTTTTTTAAAAAAAAGTCATTTCCAACAGTTCTATGAAGTTAGAAGTTCATATTTATAAATCATTGCATGGACACAACCACCATCATTACAATTTTATAACAAGGGCACACGAAAATAAAAAATGAAATTACTATGAGATCCTAGATATTTTGAAATTTCTTTATCTGCATTAAAAAATAAATATTGAAGGGAAAGATGGTTTTGTGTATGCTAGTGAACATATCACAATATCATATTTGAGAAAACAATGCTACAAATCATATATAACCATACTTGTGTATATCATGTTAAAAGAGATAGATTGTTCGGAGTGAGAGGAGTCTAGCAGTTCCTTATTTTTGCTTTTTCTCCAAGCCCTACTATTGCAAATTCTATTTATTTGAGACAGTTACATATTTATTAGCTGTGCTGGCATGACACTTTAAAAGCAACAATGAAGACAGTGATTAGTTCTTTTTTAAGTCCCTACAGCAACCGAGTGTGAGAAAACCTCTAAAGACCTTTCGAAGCCAAGTGGTATTTCCCCATGAGTACACAAGAAGAAATCAAACAACTTCTTCCCTGGTTAAATTCTTAAGCAGAAAGCTAAGGTCTGAGGAGACTACTTCAAGGATGATTTGGCATAAAGAAACGAAAAAATATTCAAAGATATGTCCAATTGACCTTGGGGGCTAGAGAATTTGAGCCAATGCAGCTATAGCAATAATTAGGGTGGTTGAGATCGAGAGAAATAATATGCCTTTTGTATGATGAAATACATAGCATTGAACGAAAATAACACTCATGATGTAGCTTTCAGACAGTTGTTCCTTATCTAATATCTACGTCATTATTCTCATCTCTTAACCCAAGAGGCTTCAAACCACAAGAAGAGACCTTCGTCAACATATGTACACACGCGTACATGAACCCATTAGACGAGGTCATGGCCTAGCCTCATATGGTTTCTATTACCAACCGAGTGGACTGACAATATCTCAGATGGTTTCTGTTATCTTCCAATACTGCTCCCAACAAAACTGCAGAGAGACAAACACTAAGAGCTCTAGAAACTGGAACTGAATTGAAATGTAGGAATAGGATACCCTTCCCCTAAGGACACGATGGCCCAGTCCAAACCATGGATATCTCCCATGCAGATCGTCTCCAAGAACAGAAATTTTTCCTAGAGAATCCCTTCAGCAGAGGAAAAACAAACGCCGCGGATAACATACAAGACAAAACTATAAAAAAAACGTAAAATTTGTACGGATACAATCAACAGGAAGCAAACCACATCATTGAACCCTCCTCAAAGTAAAAGAAATTAAGAAATCCAACAAACAAACAACAATTGACAAAATTCAACAATCCATTGAAAACGCGCATGGATGTCCTCGACAAATCATACAATTCAGAAACCCTAACAACAGAAAACCAAAAAGAAAGAAACTCACAGCTTCTCGCGTAGCTCAGGCGTATCCTTTGGTGTACCTAAGGTATTAACAAGCCTTTGAAACGTAGCAACAGCAGTATTAATCTGAAATATACCGGAAGCAACAGCTTGCGTAGGATCTTGTTTGCCATTGATGAGGTCTCTCCTCGAAGAAGCAAAGGGGCGACCAGCCTCGATATCTTGAAAGCTCATGTCGCCGAGATCCTAACCTTTTCTCCGAACAAATCGATTGAAAACAAAGCAAAATTCAAGAGAGAGATTAAAAAAAAAAGGAACAAAATAGATTCTTCCCTGGAAAAGAGGATCGGGAAAGAAATGATGAAGGGGATCGTGTAGAGGAGGATCAGAGGAATCCTCAAATGGGGAAAAGTGGCGAATTAGGGCAATTCGAAGATTGGCCTTAGAGGGAATTCGCAATGAAAGAGGTAAAGGAATTCAACTTTTTAGAGAGAGGAAAGAGGCCGACGATGGCGATGGCGATGATGATGATGATGGAGGAGAGAGAAGTTGAATAATGATTTTCTTTTTCTTTTTTGAAGAGGTGGGAATGGGTTTTGTTATGATCTGTCGCGCCAACATGATGATGACCTGTACTTCTACACACGTGTGTGGCTCAGATCTGTCCGAAACAAAGAAAAAAAATCCCACATTTTATATTATTTCTTTTTTATTATAATCTTAGCTATTTAATAAATAAAAAAGTATATTATAATCCTTTACAATATAAACGTGATTTTACATGATTAATATAAAAGGATATATTACTTTCTATCCTTTCGAAATGAACTTGTGCTATTTTACATGATTTTTGTAGGTAGAAGTTTGAATCTTTTAATTCTTATTTATTGTATTAAAAGAAAAAGAAAAAATCATCTACGATATTAGAAATTTGGATTTCTTGTTTCATATATTATTTAAATACAAGTAAATTATGAACGTTGTTAGAAACATTGGAGGTAGAGGAAGAAAGATGAAAAATTTGGACGTGGAACTATTACTTTGATCTCAAGTGCATGTTTTTTCCTTCTTTTTCGATTTGAAGTTTTTTTTTTAAAGATTATTTTGATAATTAAAATAATATGATAAATTGTTCGATTCTTCTTCTTCTTTAGTGGAGCTTGTTCTTTAATCATCGTCTTCTTCAATTGATTCTTATTCTTCTTCTTCGATACAAAGTTGCATTTTTTTTCTTTAAATGAGGAGAGCGAGAGCGAGGATATTTTTTATTATAAAAAATAGAATCAGTATCAACGAGGAAGATATAAAGAGTAATAAGTGAGAAGATTTGTGATATCATAGAAAGATGAATTGAGAAGGAGGAAGAAGCAAGAAGCAATAGAAAAAATCCTAAGTGATGCATTCCTACGTCAAATAAGTAATTTTATATGGTATTACGTAAGCAAAAAACAAGATTTCATTGATTCTCAAAACCTTGAGTTAACTTTTATTCATACGTACCAGAAGAAAAAGGAAAAAGAATCATAAACATTTACACTCTAGTATAGTAAATATTGTTGATACTGGTAGAAGTTATTTAAGTTTGAAAAAAGAACGAGTTGATTATTTTTATAACTCAACTCTACTAAGTTGATGGCAATCACCTCTATTTGATAATTTCTTCAAATAAAATTTTGAATCCCTTCGGATTTATTTTCTTTATCTTTCCTTTACTTTTTATTCAACTATATATTTTATGGTTAGTAAACAATGGATTATTGACAAACAATGATGTGGGGTTTGGGGCGAGTACTTTGAGTTCATCTCGATCATGTTCGTCTCACTGGTTTTAGACTTACATGACGAAGTAACGATGTCAAGTATCACAGGCGATAGCTATTTTCAATAACTCTTTGTTTTTTTTTAATGTCTCAAGTCAACACATCGTGGTTGAATCTGATTGTTTGAAGGAGTTGGGTAATGTCACGTTTTTTTCATTTGCAACTAAGGCGATAGATCAAGAGCAAAGTTCTTCTCTTTTTTGCATTTCATATCCTAAGTGATTTATGGTTGCTTAATTACTCATAACAATAATAATAAGGAAAAACTACTTTTTTTAGTCTTCAAGTTTCGATGAATATAAGTGCTTTTAGTCCTTTCTTTTCAGTCTCCATACTTATAACAATAGACCAATTTGGTTATCGAGTTTTCAAAATGTATTTATTTTGTCCACGTGTTTTAAAAACAAGTTTATAAAGCCCTAAAAGTATTTTATGTCTGATTTTTGAAAAATAATTATATAATATTTAAAATTTTAGAAAAATAGTTTAGAGATGATATGAATTTTAGAAGTTACTCTTCTAATTTAAAATGATATAATTATTTAAAATAAAAGTACGAAGTTATCTAAATGGGCCCTTTAAACCTATTTTAAAAAACTCATCGACTAAAAAGTTATATTTTGAAGACTCGAAAACTAAATGAACTTATTCTTATAAATTCATATACTAAAATTGTCTATTTTTAAAATTCAGTACAAAAAAAATCTATTCATCAAAATTTAGAGACCGAAAAATAATTTTCGCTATTAATAATTACAACAACATCGATAACTTACGTGTCACATTTGTAAGCTATATATATATATATATATATATATATATATATATATATAGTAATGTTTTTACTAAGTCAGTTACTTAGATCAATACATATAGTAAGAACATTAATTTCATTCAACTTTGAATTCATGCCCGTTTTAATTTGATACATTCAATAATAATAACATAGGTTATATAACCTTTTATTTTTGGCAACAATTTTATTATATATCATTTAAATCTTGTTTTATTTTTTTCCAAATTTTAATTATACCTAGTTTAGTTTGAACTTTGTTGTCGACTCGAACATATAACTCAATAATTAAACTACAAAAATACCAACAATCATTTCAAAAGTCCGCAACTTGATTTGACCCTATAATTATTGAGCTCAAAACACGTTTGTCGTAGTAATCTCAAAAGATTTATTTTAGTCATTATATTTTTAAATATTGTCTATTCATGTTCTTGCATTTTTTCAAATGCAACCGACTTTGCAATATTTGATTAACGTGATATTGCATTTATATTTCCGTAGCTTTGTATTTGAGTTTTTATTACTGCATTTAGAAAGAAAAATTGAAAAAGTATATAGAAAGAAAATTATAGTAGAAAAGATAATTCACAAAATTAAGTTAAATATAGAATAATCGTTAAAAGTGGTCGAATTAACAAAAAAAAAAAATATATAGGATATAGTAAAACTTCATTAGACATTGATAAACCTAACATAGATATATACAATACAAGTCTTTCAATATCTATTCGTGTTTATTAGTGATAGGATCTAAATTTTGATGAATTTTAAAATGCACTTTAACTATTTAATTTAAATAATACAATTTTAACTAAAAGTTTTTCAGCAACAAGTTTACAATGCGAAAAGAAGTTTAGGGACATATTCACACGACCAAATGAGTGTTTCACGACCGTTCTATTTGTAATATATTATTTGTTACTCTGAAAAAGTATAAAAATATTGTTGAAAAATAAATAATAATACATTGATACAAAATAGAATTTATACATAAAATAAACAAACAAAAAAACGAGAGTGAAGACAATTTGAATGATCCAAAACTCCTAAAAACAAAAAATGAGTTTAAAACTAAGAATTAAAATTGAATGAGTAGTCGGTTCATAGTTTGTATTATTCAAATGACCTAAAAGACTACAACTAAGAAACCGATTAAATTTTATGCTATGAGATAATATAAACTTAGCTATAATTAAAAAACAAATCAATTTAGACCCAAACGTGATGAACTAAAAAAACCTATTTAAAGCTAAAAATAATTTGTTTACGTTTAATTTTTTTGACTTAATTCATAACCAAATCGTATTGTTGTTAATTTGAAATATAAAAAACAAGACTTTAAAAACTATTCTTTTAGTTTTCAAACTCTAACTTAGGTTTTGAAAATAAAGGTGTAATAGTTTAGATCTTATGGTTGGAATTATTAGTTTTCTTCGATTATAGTATGTAAATCTAAACGTAAGAGATACTTTTTTAGATAAACAAATGTCTGATATTTAACGTAAAACAACATTAACATTAGTGAGAAGATAAAAGAGATCGTTTGGGGTGAGAAATGTGCAAGACTATAATAACCACGTATAGTATTACTGTAAATAATATTTAAAAATTTTCAGTTAGTTACCGTAAATATTATATAGTAGGTTGTTTATTAATTTTTTTAGAACTAAAATAATCTACGCCTCAAACATAAACTATTGTAACTTAACCATAATAAACTAAGACTATAATAACTCACTAATCACCTCAAACATTTTCTCTATGGAATGGAAAAAATGAGGAAGGAAAATAAGAGAGTACGACAGTGTTGGGTTATAAATTGAAGTAGATGAAGAAAGGTAATGGAAGAGGGAGAGATGATGCGATGAATACCAACGATAAAGATATCATTTAATTTATTTTTTAAAGGTGTAAGTTTTAAAGCAACTTTTGGATGTTTAGAAGTATTTTTGTAATGAATTATTAACGGTTTATGTTTAAATAATAACGAAGGGGTACTTTTGTAACGTTAATTTTTAAAAAATTCAATTTTTTTTTTTAAAAAAACAAGTTTAGAGATATTTTTGAAACAACGATTTCCATCTAAAATTAACAACAAAAGTTTTTTGAACTATCTGTGTAAGTGTAAGAATATTTTTAAAACTTTTGAAAGTTTGAGAAACGTTTTTACACCAATATAAAGTTCAAGTGGATTTTTTAGAATTTATATACATAAGTATAGATGATTGTTTTCTTTTTCCTTTTCTATTGGATGTGAGAATCAAACCAAATTAACCTAAAATAAATTATAACATCCTACCTTTGAATTGGTCGAATTTTCCAACAAGAAATTTTTATGTCATAAAAAAAATGAAACTATTTAAAAAACATAAGAAAAATTAGTTAAATGGACAAATATATTTTGCAATTTTGCTTGAAAATTTTAATTATTATATATATATATATATATATATATATATATTAAATATAAAATTACAACTCAAAAAAAGGCTTACAAAGGTTAAAGATAATTAGATAAAATTTCACAGCTGAAATAGACAGAACCGTTAAATAGCCGCGTAGACCGTCACAGTTTCCGTCCAGAAGGCCGCCCCGTTATGGAAATTCCCACCGTCCCGTTACCTCCGTTTCGAATAAACGCCGGATCTTTTACGCGGTTAATAGCGCGTGTAGTTCACGTTTATAGTACTAAATATGTCGATACTATAAATATCCATCAAACCGGAGCCTTGCTTGTTCGTGCCATAGCGATTTTTCTCTCATCAGAGGCGACGAAGACTTGTCCGCACTGAGGGGGAAATCCTATATTCACAATCAATTTTTCCGTTCCTAATTTGTTTGGGTTTCAGTTTTCCGGCGATCGTCGGTCGATTCTTTCTCCGTTCCGGCGATTTTATCTTCCTCATTTCCAGCGATGTCGGTTAGTACTTCCTCAATTTCCCTCTCTTTTCATCGTGTTTGAAGAAGATTGGGATTGTGGGTGTGGCAAATGGTTAGGGAAAATTTTCATTGGGTTAGATTTGGACCTGTATTCTTAGTTTTTCATTGGGGTTATGGTGCAATGTGCGTGAAGAGATTAGATCTCTTGTGGTTTACTTTACCGTTTGACTTTCTTATTTGAGGGTTTTGTGTAATGTCGAGATTTTTTCCAATCAGTGTATCAAGAATTGAGATTGATGTTTAAGCAAATGGGTCCATTTCTATGGTTCGATTGATGAAATGTACTTTTGAGTTTGTGCGGCATTCATTCTAAATTAGGACCAGGAGCATCATTATCACGATTACAATTGCTGCTCATTGATCTCCGTTGTTTCTTGGCTGCACCCATGAAAGATTTCTTGATTGAAGTGCTTATTTTGTTCTGTATGCAGATTAAGACTGTCCAAGTCAGCAATGTCTCCCTGGGAGCGTCTGAACGAGATATCAAGGAGTTTTTTTCCTTTTCTGGTGACATTGAATATCTTGAAATGCAGAGGTATGTGTACTGATTTTAATTTCAGTTTATGATACATATTTTCTTCCTTCAATTTTAGGCTAACACTAGGTATTTGTTCTTGTGCAGTGAAACTGAACGGTCTCAAACTGCTTATGTAACATTTAAGGACGCGCAAGGGGCAGAGACTGCTGTTCTTTTGTCCGTAAGTTTGCTCTGTGGACAATGTCTCTACTTCATAGTAAATATAAGTTTTATACCCATTGGTATTTAAGGTTTAATTCTCAAAGATTCCATTATTAGTGAAGCTTTGTGTCAAAGTTGAAACATGGTTTGCAATCTGGTTGTTCAATATTAGAAATGATAGTGTTCTTGGCTGTTCTTAGTTGGTCAAAGGGCATAACAAAGCCTTGTCCTTAAGGGAGAAGCTGTTGCTTTAACCTCATTACTAGGAAGAGATCATTAAGGGCCATAATATCTCTTCTTCAATTTTCTTTAGTTTTACCTTACATCCATATCTTCTTTAATTTTCTTTAGTTTTGCCTTGCATCATTTCCACCTTCATAAAACTGCATTGATTTCAACCAGTGAATGAATTATCAGAATCATTGTGCCAGCCCTAATATCTCTATTAGGTGAGTATTGTTGCCATTTTACAATCAAATAATGTATGATCGAGTGGGCATTTTGCCCCTCAATGAGTTAACTGATGTAAGGGATATGACCTTTTGTTCAAACAGTAGGAGGTCAAATTTTGGTTTGATTTTTCTTCTATTATTGGAGGGTTTAAGATATATTAGCTGAAAGTACATTCTGCATCAATCAGATTGCCCCTTTTCTCTTTGAGATGTATTTTATATGATCATTTTTTTCGTACATATATAAACAGTTATATTTGTAACACATTAAATATCAAGAACGAGCAATACAAGTCATTTGAGCTAGTTAGATTAATGAAACTCAACTTCTTATCAGGGAGCAACTATAGTGGATCTTTCTGTCAACATTACTCTGTGTCCCGATTATGAGCTCCCTCCTGAAGCTACCGCACCACCTCCTGTAAGATTCTTGGAAGTATTATTTTTTGGTATGCTATGTTTGAACCTGTATTGCACTTCATATGTTCTCTCTTAGTTGACGAGATCATCATCTTGATTGTTGTAGGCCCCTGGAACTAAACCACCTGGTGCTGCTGAATCTGCCTTTCGGAAAGCAGAGGATGTGGTTAGCGGGATGCTAGCCAAGGGCTTTATCTTGGGCAAAGATGCACTCAACTCGGCTAAGGCATTTGATGAGAAACACCAGTTAACTTCCACGGCTTCTGCTAAAGTTGCTACATTTGATAAAAAAATTGGGTTCACTGAGAAAATTAGCGCTGGTACATCGTTGGTGAGCGACAAAGTTCGGGAAGTAGACCAGAAGTTTCAGGTTTCTGAGAAGACAAAATCTGCATTTGCAGTTGCAGAAGAAAAGGTTAGCAACGCTGGATCTGCCATTATGAAAAACCGATATGTAATGAGCGGGACTAGCTGGGTTGCTGATACTTTCAATAGGGTAGCCAAGGCAGCTGGAGAAGTTGGTCAGAAAACAAAAGAGAAAGTTGTGGTGACGGAAGAAGAACAGAAAAAGAAAACGGTTGAAGATTTTGCTAAGGTTCATCTCTCGGAATCCCCAAAAGCAGCATCGGCACCCCCTGAGGAGCCTCAACAACGTCCAAAACCCGAACCAGCTCAAGGTCTGATCCTCTGAATTGTTGTGATGTTTGTTGATATCTATGTGTCTGAAAGTTCTTGTAGCTGTAATGTGTACTTCCCCATCATCTCTGGCATGGTTTTATATGTTAGGGTGAAAATATAGAATAGATTTCTTCCTCAATTAGTGGTCAGACTTTATTGCATAAGATATCTTCATTTTTCATTATATAAAAACAGCAAATTTTTCCATGTTGAGAACGAATTCTGCTCTTTCTACAATGCTATATGTATCTATGCAGTTCTGGCTAGTCTTGCATTTCAGAGATTTATTTATTATGTGCTTTGAATGTTAAGAGTATAAGGTTAGGTAAGTTGAATCTCCTTCCTTCAATCTTAATTTTAATAATGCATTGCCTCAAAAAAATATTTAAAATGTAGGACAACTTTCCTTTTGTTAATGATAGCTTGTTTTTTTATTTTTACATCGGGCTTTTCTAAGGTTTCAAAACTATTATTAGAGTAGATTTTTAAAATCGGTTTTGAATTGGTGTTACATATTGACTAATAATCGGGATTAATGTGCTATCACACTATTCTAAGTCTCGGTTCCACCTTTGTAGAAGATCTGATAATACCATTTTGTATATAAATGCATGAGGATCTACTAATCATACGTTGATCAGTTTTAATGATTATAACCTAAATATTGGTTATTATTGCATAGTTAAAAGTATATAGTTTTGCTTTTTAGAACATCCCAAAAAGTTAGATGATAATACTAAGACAATTTATCAATACTACTGCTTATGAGTTTATTTGTTTTGATGTCCAAACCCACTTCCTCCCATATTTTTAAAACCAATCTAAATTTTAAGAATTAAAGAATTAATTTTCAAAAAATGGGTCTTGTTTCCAAATCTGACTATAAGACTTGGGAGTATTTTTTTATATAAAACAAAATTCATAGTAAGAAAAATACCGAGAAGGAAACAATCACACTTCAATTATGAACCAAGGAAATAATTTAGGTTGTTTAATATAATAAAATGATAATTTATTTTGTTATATTTATAAAAAACAAAATTAATGGACAAAGTTATGACGTTGGCACATACGCAAATAATGTAATTTACTAATTAAATTAATAAAGGTAAAATATCAACGGCTGAGATTGATAAGGATAAATGATCAATGGCCAGAATGATTCTCCAACATCAATCGATGAGTTTAGCGGTAAAAAAATGTAGGACTTGGGGGAGACGAAAACAAGCGAAGAATCGGTTCTTTAAATGCCAAAGAACAGAGCAAATCGCAAAAAAGTTCGAGAGAGAGAAAAATGGTGCTGTGGGAAATCACTCTAGGAACCGCCTATTTCTTGGGTCTCAAGCGAACTTATCGTCTCGCCCTCAAGCTTCAACGTCGCATCATCAGCCCAAAGCTTCCCAAGATCCGTCAGTTTGTTCGCCGGTAATTGCATTTCCGATGATGATGGTGATGATGAAATTGGAACTGGAGTGTTTTTATGTTGCGTAATTTGTTGATTTGGGTTTATTAGTTCGATACGAGATAACCCATGTTTTGGGTTTTGATTGATTTAGTTATTCTTCATGTTTGCATCAAAAAAATTGTTGGAAGAATCTTATTCTGTGCCATTAGCTTGAGAGAAGTAGAGAGGGTGACTTTAGGTCCAATTGAGATATGTAATTTGATTTCCCTTTTTGCTTTCTAGTGGGTTCTTGGGCCATTTTCACTTAGCAGTAAAGAGGGGTTTTCTTCTTCGTCTCTATCGTTTTCATTCTCATTCTTATAATGATATTTTCCAGCATTTCTGTCGTCACTTTTATCTTCCAGCAATAGTTCATTCTTATGATGGTTGCGCCAATATTTGTTTTTAGATCTTTTAGTTTTAGCATGAGCTGAAAATCCACCCGTTTGAAGCATGATCATGGCATTTTGTCATGACTGTGATCATTGTTTGGAAGCTCATAATTATGAAGAACTGAAGTTTGTTCCAAAAATTCTAAAGCATGAAAGTAATTGTTCTAATGATTGCTGATTGGAACCTCAAGGGGGACACCTTAGCAGTAAGAACTTAGAAACCTTCTGAGGTCCAAAAGCCGAAAACCGTTCTTGTCTCTGATCTGGCTTTAAATGGCCAAAAACTCCCTGAGAATTAGTTGGATGAACTATGAACATAATGCAAGAAATGCAAGGTACGCCTGAACATTCCAATTATATTATAAAAGAATAAGAATAAATGATTAGTAAAAACCATGTTTATTGCCCTTTATGTTCGGCTAGAGAAAGAAAATCAACTCTCTCGTTTTCTTGTGTAACTTTTTTCTTGTAAATTTAGTATTAGATGGTAGACTGTCTTGTTGTGTTGGTTTAAAGGTGAATAGATAGACAACTCTTAACTTAGAACGGTTGCCACTCGTAATGTCCTGATTTCTTACTGACACAAGATTTTCCATATGCACTAAATATGATATATTTCTTATTGATATGAGATTTTCAATATTCATTAAATATGATATACTTCTTATTGTTACGATAGTTTCAATATCCATTAAATATGCTATGTTTCTTATTGATACCAATATTGTTATGTGAAATATTCTGCCTGTTGTGTTTTCTACTGCAGACGTACCCGTGATGTATTTGATGTAGCATTAAAAGTTCACCTGAACATACAGAAGAGAGACTTAGAAGTTGGTCGAAATCTTGGTAACTGGATTCTAAGATTACTAGACCGATATAAACCATCAGCTCAAATTCGTAAACAGGATGGTGAATCAATGACAAACGCGAAAAAGCAGATTTCCAGTTCCTCCATTTTAAAAATGCCAGAGAGCTCCCAGACCTTGAAGAAGCCAAAATCTTCCAGACAATTATTTACCTCATCAACAAATATATGGCCTAAACAATTTCCTACAATTTCCATGATGATAAAGACTTCAAACCCAGCCTCAAATATGATCCAGCATAGACATTTTGGCATTTTGACGCCCGCAGCACTGGGGCCGAAATATGTAAGAGGATGGCAAGGTGGGGTCATTAGGGATGATATAAGGCAATGGATGTTGCAAAACTAGAAACCAACTTGATTGTTCTCTCTACAAGATCTTAGGACATGGTGCCCAACTGAAAACTGAAGCTGTGGACAATTGAGTGTCTGGATTTGCTGTTCTGCTTCTTGACACTTGAAGCTTTGGCCGATAACTGGATCGCTTAGTTCATGTATAATGTCTTGATAAAAAAAAATTAATAGCATGAAACTAGAGAGTCGTTGGAGGTTGAATCAACTAAAGAAACATGTATGCTTTAAAAGTTGTGTACTTTTTGTCATCATTGAAAAATATAGAGAAGAATTTTTGGTTTTAAATTTTTATTCTCCAGAATTTGAGTCATCATATGTGCATGTTTTAGAGCTTCGAGAGGACGAGTTGGCTTTTCACCGGTCTAGGATACATCTGCCTCTCAAGTGAGCCACCAATATATCTGAGTATTATGAGTTCGGTGGGTTACTGTTTCAAGTGCAAGATTCAGAAATTGAATATGATATTTCATATTTTCTTGTCTCTTACAAATTTGCACGTCTAACTTTGTAGTTTTTATGATAATTGAGGTAAACTTGGATAATTGAATGAGCATTGGTACTTTTTATTATTTTTGTTTTTAAAAGTAAATACATTTTTTTTTTTAAATTCGTAAAACTGAAATTGGTGAGATTGACCACAGAGACATTTCGATATCAATTGCAATTGCATTTTAATAGACAATTAGTTGATTCTACGATTTTTCAACTCTTATTTAATTTTTTCATCTTCTTTAAAAATTATTTTTATTCAAAATTTTGAAGAACTTTCACCGAATCTTAACTAATGTTTGCTATTTTTTTTCTTTAAAATTTCCAACTATTTGTTACATTACCATCCATTTTTCCTGAGAAATTTTAATGTTTTAGCTTTGGAGTTTAGTTTAGAGTAGAGGCTAGCTGACAAGTAACTATAGGGTCAATTAATGATTACTTTTCTTTCTTAATTATCTAATGACATTTTAAATAGAAAACTTAATTAGTGTTACATATGTTAATGGCTTAGCAACTTTAAATAATATGTTAATTTCGGAGCTCATTTTCTCAATCTTTCAAGCATATCTAGACCACATTTAAAATGTCTAATAAAAATATTAACGAAACATCGATCCATTTCTTGAAAAGTTATAAAAACAAATAACACTAATAAATATTTTTCTTGTTTATTTTTTACAATAAAATTAAAATGATATTTCATTAAAATTAAAACAATAAGATAAAATAATAAGGACAGAAGCGTAATTTTGAAGGTCTAAGTCCAAAAATCTTTATTTTTCTCACATGGGTTAAAAATCAAATTTAGAATTCCAAGTTGGGCCATTCTTCGGAAAAACCTTCCCAGAATTTTGCCTCATTCCTAAATCCTTCCAACGTTTTCAGCTTCGATTTCGTAAATTGTTCGTTCCACCAATCTTCCAGAGTTCCGGCGACGACCAATCAGGTACGGGCTCTACACCAAGCTATCGGTAACCGTGCAAAAGTTTCGACAGTCTTGGATCTTGGTTGTAATTTTTATTGCGCGATTTCGTTGATTCCATTTGAAATATGAGCTCTACAATTATTGTTCTGTATGTATAGTAATTTATTCGAATTTATGAGATGGTACTGTGATTAGCTTGATCGATATTGGCTGCTTAAGAAGAATTGAACATTAGCTATCATATTCGTGAAAACTAGAATAATGTGAGGATAAAGTACAAACCATTTGTTGGAAAAGAAATTCAGGGGAAAAAAATACTACAATGTTTAGGTAATGGTATGAGGATTGTTTGAGGTTGGATTGCTTCATGTCATTGTACTTACCCTATATGCATTTCTGGTTCTAGATTCTATGCTTGTCTTTGAGACAAAGATGGTATTGACTGTTGGATACTTGTCCTTTATTCTTTTGGCTCAATTTGATAGTCATTTGCTTTCTTGTTTTTTCAGGATTGGTCCTGTTTTCTTGCTATTTCTTTGCAATGATTTTCTTTATTCTTATGAAAAGATTTAAATTCTTAACCAAATTCCAAAGCAAAAACATTTTTGAAAGACTAGGTTCTTTAGTTTTCATAATTTGGCTTGTATTTTGGAAACATTGATAAAGAGTATATGCCTTCCTTTCATATTTATAAAAATCAAAGCCCATCTTCATTGTCTAAAACATATTTCCTAGGTATGTATCAACTCTGGGTTGATCTCAAGTATTCGGGAATCCATTTCAGGTTCTCCATGCTAGTGGAAGTGCATTTGTGAGACTTCATTAGATGTCTGTTTTCAAAATTTTGAAATTTGAATCTCTCACTTTGAGGATCTAGTAGAACTCATAAGTCATATCTTTCTTGGAAGGTTATGAAACCTTTGCTCTATGTTTTGCTTTTATTCTCCTGAGGTTTGCTTTGTATTTCTAAAGATCGAATTGCATCTGCATGTCATCATTGCGGTGTATTTCTTTCAATACACTTATGGGAATGGAACTATAAGAATCAATGATAATCTAATCCGAACGTATGGTTCTGAATTGTTCACCTGAGATTCCTCTTAGTTCATAGAATAATGAACATTTTGATTGAAAACCCCACTTTAATTGAGAAAAATGTAATGATGCACAGGGGTAATATGAATCCTAGGCCGACCATGTCCATTCCTATTCTCCTAACTGAAAATAAAAGGTGGAAAACAAAGAAGTTGAGCGGTGTTAATGGAGGTGGATTTCTGGTTGATTATTTACATATACAGTCTATGAGCACCAGGATGCACATAGATCTATAATATCATTACGGATTATGTTGACCATATATCGTTATCTTTCTTTGAAGGTCATAACAATCCCGCAATATATATTACTAAAAGGGATAGCTCTATTAGCATCCATGCACAGAATCAAAATGAATTATGATTATTCATTCAACAATCTAGTTTTTATGAGTGAGATAATGTTTTCACTTGAATGATTTGACAAGATTAATCATCTACAAAAATGGGTGATTCTTTAGCAGCCCAACTTACCCTTGACCTATAGTTGGAGGGGCAGAAAGGGAATGGAGGGTAATCTGACACGAGTAAGGAGATGAAAGCAGGTAGTTGTTGTATGGCTAGAGTAGTGTCGGTGTTTCTTTGAATTGTGTGGCTAAGGCTTCGGGTTGGTGAGTGAAAGGTATCGAATCTTATTTACGAGAATGAGCAGTACAAACTCATTCCCTCGATACAATCTCTATATCAACTAAGAGCACGATCACAGGAGATCGTCTCCTCCTCAACCTCTCACTCTCTAGATGGTCTCCCCACTACTCCCCATCCCCACCACCTCTCTTCTCTTAACAAACTATTTAAACTCTCAGTCACTCCCCACTTACTGTGGTCCCCGTACATTAACATTCCCCTTTTTATCCCTCCTATGATACTGAAACACAACCGGGGGCCTAAAAGCGAGGTTCCCAGCTCTCTCGAAATAGTTGAAAAAGTTCGTTTGCTTTTTGGGTAGTTTCTTACAGTTTCGTTGCTTGGAATAGTTCGTTTTCCTGACCATTATGAATACTTTTGTGTTTAGCGTCATTGCTGGTTGTTGTTAGAGAGAGATTCCTAACAGGTGCATGGTATTCTCTAAATTAAGACTAGGTTTGGAACTTTGTCGTCTTTCTAAGTTCTAACATTCTAAAATTATACGTTGAGAAGTAATCTAATGTGCTTTGGTCGAGAAGTAACTTAAAGCATCTTTAAGAGTGTTGAACTAAATATCGAAATGATTTTTATGTTATTCACAGGAAATAATAGCCTCAAAATGGAGTTAGCAGACAAGACGGTTGGATTTTTGTTATCGCTAACGAGCTTGTCTATATTCACTTACTATACTTTCTGGGTCGTTATCCTGGTAAGTTCTTCTTCCATGTTTATAGATGCTCAACCAAAGTGTGATTCCATTTAGTGAACTTGATCATATTCATGATTTTTCTTTTTGAAAAGCTGATTATATTTCTGATTGATTAATATTATCTATTAGGGAAAAAGTATTTGTATAATTAAACATATCTTTAGACAAATTGCAAAAATCACTTATAGTACGGTGATAGTTACAATTATATCATTGAACTTTCAATTGTAAACTTATACGAGTGTTAAAATTGAACTTCATATAATAAAAATTGAATCCTTCAATTTATACAATTGTTACAATTCTACAATTATATAAGTTTGAATGTACAATTTTATTACTTGTATAAAATTCAAAGCTCAACTTTTACAATTGAAAGTTTAAGAGTGTAATTCCAACCCCACTATCAATAGCATAAATTATTTATAAAATATATCAAAATTCATTAAACTCCCTATAACCTATTTAAGTTTTTGCTAAATTTTATAAATAGTTTTAACATGTTGCTATCCATATCAATTCCCCTTCTTGGTAATATAATTTTCTTCTTAATTAATATTAATTTTCACAAAGTGAGTATTCTACAAGTTTCCAAATTCACAAGGTGGAGTGAGAGTGTTAAGTATTGATATAATTGAATTTACCGTAACTCATTAGTTGCTTTGAGATTTTGGGTTGATTGGTGATATAACATAACCAAATGTATTTTGTTTTGTTTAATGGCAGCCATTTGTAGATAGTGATCACTTCATCCACAACTATTTCTTACCACAGGAATATGCTATATTGATACCTGTATTTGCTGGTGTGGTACTTCTGTGCTTATTAGGCATTTTTGTAGGAACCGTGATGCTCAAATCCAAAAAGAAGAAGGCATGAGTTTACTTTTCTTGGCAGTTCCTTTTTTCTTTTTCTTTACTGTTTCAAAGCTTAGTAGAAAATCAAACCATCGAACTTTGTGATCGTAACATATGACTTGTTCGCTAAGATTGTCTAGTGTGTCAAATGGTTGTTTGTTACCTTCTTAGCAAAGTTAGTTAGATTAAATATTATAATGTGGTTTAGTAGTTCTTAGCACATCTTTCTTTTTTCTTGACCAAGTTTCTTCTTAGTTCTTACCAATAACTCCATGTTTTTTCTATGGATTTATGAATATCACATTTTTAATAGGTAATAGTTGCAAATGTAACCGTTAGATTCAAAGTATTAACGTATATAACAATATTTATAAAGTGACAGATATAGCAAAATTTATTTGAGTTTATCTATAGTTGATGGGCTATAGTGTAAAAATTGGTTTATTATGATAGACCATAAGTGTCTATTAACAATAATGGTAGACTTTATTATATTTGTAATTTTTGATATGTTGCTATGTACTTCTATTATTATTTCTAAAAGAGAAATTGCATCGGATGTCAAAAAAATTTAGAAAAAAATAACTTATAGTACCTCTTTTTTGTATATTGTAAATATGACAAAATTAGATATATTAGACGGCTATCCGATTTTAAATTTACTACTTTTGCAATTTAAAAAAAATGTAGTGGCATGGACTCTATTATCATAATTTTTTTTTTGTTGTGTTTGCAAATGTCTCTTTCTAAAATTGGTATCCGTTATAATGATCACTTTTAGTATTAATCGTTGCTCTTAAAAACATTTAAATATTACATCTTTTTTAGAACTTTTCTACTTTTTTTTTTCTTTCAATTATAGATTTATATTTTTATGTTAAAATGCTTGGCAATCTCTCTTTGAATTCTATTTTTTTTCTTTGAGTATCTCTATTTGAATGGCTTAAAACTTAATACTTTTCTAACTTAGAAAATGTGTACCGATTCAATTCAAAATCTTAAATGTATGATATTTGCTAGTTCTACTTTGTCACGAAGTCTATAGCAAAAGTCATGTTTTCCATCCGAATTTCCTTTTAATCTTATTTCTGAAAAACACTTTTTTGCCTTCCATAATTCATCATTATCCTTCAATTGAAGAGTTACATACTCAAAATTACCGTTAAATACATTCATCTCTCATTTCAATATACATAAATCTCATAAAGCAAACCATCATGGGTTGTCCCGTGAGATTAGTCGAGGTATATACAATCTTTATTGGATTATATAAGCTTTTTAGAAATCTTTTATGCATCTCTCGTCTTCCAACAAACAAGAGTTATCACCTTAATAATTGAAAAGCATCGAACAATCAATAGCTCAATCGTCAAACAATAATAGATATTTCAAATTGTTTGAATCAAAACTTTTTTTTGGGAATGACTAAAAAAATGAAATTAAACAAGATCTCGACGAAAAAAATTAAAACACGAAAGCATCAAACTACACGCCATATCAAAAACTGGAATTGGAGTTAAAATACTTCGCAAAAATCTCAGTAGTGTTTGGTTTGGACTTCCAACTTTAGAAGCAAACAACCAAAATTTGAAACCCAACAACTTAAACTCGATCGTGTCTTTATCAAGCAGAGAAAAATAGGTATAAATTTGAAGACTAAATAGACATTCAAACTTAACCCCAAAAATACCATTTTCAGTTTCTTGACAAGATCTTTGTGTTGGTATATCATAATTTGCCATCCAAGTAATACCCCATTTGCTGTTTGTTTCCAGTGACTGCAAAACGATTTACAATCACACACCTTAGTTTCTCATGCTCAAATGGTTGCCAGAAGAAGTTTATATAACAACAATGTTGACAGTTTTCAACTTGTGTTAATCAAATAAACCTTTGTTTCAATATATTTCAAAAGTAATCTATGTAGTCAAGCATGCATCGTAAATGACGACAGAGGTTAGTGATAAGAGTGATAACATAGCATAGTGGATAATTAGACAGACCTATACTTTCTTTAACAAATCATAGAGTTGAACCCTTCAATCTACATATGATGCAACATCATTTAAAAAAGAACAAAACAAACATGGATATTTGTGATTGTATTAAGTGTATATGGAGTGATGGGGGGAAAAGAGAGAATGGGAAACCCTATGATGATCTTCCTCAAGGCTGTCCATAACTCTTTGGTCGAGAGAATCTTAATGATCTTATTTCATTCACTAAAGAGAGATATAATGTGCACAAAAGTGATCTAATTAGGAGAATGTAAAAGGACAATAAAGAACACTAAACTAAAAAAGTTTACAATAAGGATTTGTAAAATCATACAAGTACAAAACAAAAACCTTTTACAATGGTAAAAAGAAAATACTACTAAACCCAAGACATTATTAGGAGTGTTTGGTCCACCAACTTCGTAAGTCGGTGTTAAATAACTCAACTTCACCAACTTTAATCACTATTGAAGTTGACATATTTATTGAGAGATTCCATCTTTCTCTCTTTCTCTCTCCATCCCTCCAATGTTTTATTAACTTCATACTAACAACATAGCACCTCAAAGTTTCTAACTCCAACATATTAGCTTCATTAGAAGTCAACTCAAAGCCTTGAACACTTCCAAGATGAGAAAGGGTTTCAATAAAGAGTGTGACTTTTAGCCTGAAGTTTGAATCTTTTGAGTTTAAATTCCCTACATTTTCTATTTTGATTATCAAGTTTATGTTGTATACATTTAATATGTAAAGAGTTCATGATTAATAACTAAAGATATGGCTTTAAAAATCTAGTTTAGCATAATCTAAGTTATGTATAACTCGCTAACATCAACAAATGTATACAGATATAGTACACAAAAAGCAAACATATGCATAGACTTTACAATCTCAATATTGTAAACAAAACCAACATGTGAACCAAATTCCTAACACTCTAAATTGAAAGAAAAACTGCAGAAAATTGTCCAATGTGAGAAAGAGTGTTACCAGAAAAATCATCATGCCCAGGAATTATCAAATGCAGCAGAAGTAATTGCCTGAGAGAACTCTTGAAAATTGATTCTGCCATCGCCATCGGTATCGGCTTCCCTGATCATTCCGGTGAGTTCCTCCGCCGTGAGAGCATGGCCGAGTTTGGCCATCGAGTGAGCCAACTCGGCCGCAGTGATGAACCCATTCCCATCTCTATCAAACATTCTAAACAACTGCTTTAATTGCTCCTCCGTGTAAGGGCATTTCGCCGATACCAGCTCCGGCTCAACCAAAGCTACGAACTCTGAAAATTCAACTAATCCGTTGCTGTTCGTATCTGCCTTCATTATCAAACTCTCAAGCTGATCCGGACTCGGCTTCAAACCAAGTGATCGTAAAAGCGATCCGAGTTCAAGTTGAGTCAAACTCCCGTCGTTGTTCCGATCAAACGACCGGAAGATTTCTCTCAACTCCGCAATTTGTTCGTCGTCTAACTTAATCGGTTGTTTGTTGCTCATGTTAATAAACAGAGCTCTAATTGCTTCAAAATTACTGTAAAGCCTAAAATAACAACAATCTATCTCCAATTCCAAATCTCTACCAAAACCCAAATAAGCAAAACCCACATTCCATTACCAAATCACCTACAGATCTTCTCCTTCTTCAGTAGGATCCAAAATCAAATCCTTAAATTTTTCAAGACTTTCCCCACTTCAGATTCACCCAATCCACTCCACAAACAACAACAACACCAACACCTACAAAAACTCCAATCAATATTCTCCAAATCAAAAGAAAAAAAAAACAAATGGATCAAAACCAACTAAGAATTTTCTGAACAGCTTTTTGAGATCGAGATCGAGATCAAAATGATCCAAATCGTGCACCAATGTCGTCGTTCTTCCTCCTCGTTCGGTGGATCGACCGAATCACCCGTGAATATTCTAACTCACCCAAAAATCGGATCAATAAAGAATTTCCACAAGAACAACAAGAATCCAAAACGGAGAAAGTTTTCAATCGAATTAAAATTTTCCGATTACTTCCAAAAACATTTTTTTAAAAAAAAAGTCAAATTTTCCTTTTCCTAATCTAATTTTTATTATCAAAATTTAATATAAAACTGTTTATTTAATAATAATAATCTTAATAATGAAAAGATTAAATTTGAAATTTATATGTTTAATTTTGTTTGTATTTTCCTTTCCCGGAAAGTTATTCCAAAATCCGATAGAAAATGCGGGAATTTCGTGACAAATTCGCACGTCTTTTTTAAATGTCGACGTGTATTATTTTTCCGTTAGGAGTCTTGTTATCAACTACTTTTTGAATTCATTTAATTTTCTTCTCATCCTCTTTTCACCTAAATTCCTTACATCTTTTGATTTACCCTTTCAACCTCTAATATATTATATTATACCAATATGAACTAAATCAAGTATGAACATTAATTAAGCAGTATTACTATTATACTAAACTGACTGTGGTTGATTTGATAAATGTTTAAGCTAACTTTGTTGTGAACAAGTGCAACAAATCCCTCCTTGTCTCTTACCTACTTATGGCTTTTAGGTTAATCGGTTTTTGTTAGTCAACTCTATTTTTCGATCTATCATGTTCATCTCCCTCTTTGTTTCTTACCAACTTATGGCTTTTAAGTTAATCGATTTTTGTTAGCCAACTCTATTTTTCGATCTATCATGTTGATCCTTACCAGGACTAAACTATGGTTGATTGAATTTCGTGGAATAAATGGTTATAAATTAAATTTTTAAAGTTTAAATTATTATTTTTATGAAATATTTATGAGCATTTTTAAAAATAACAAAATAAATTAAAATATTTACGAGCTATCAAAATTTTAGATTTTATTCGAGGATAGAAATTAATAGACTTCTATCACTGTCTAGAAACATATTGATGTGAATTTGAAAATTTTTGCTATATATTATAGATATTTTATCAAATTTTATATTTTTGACAATTTCCCAAATATTTATGTTATCATTATTATTTCATGATATTATATGAATTTATGAGCTGTTTAATTTGATTTTATTCAATACTCTTAAAGATTTGAAATTGATAGGTGCTTTTTCTTTTCTTTTCTTTTCAAGTCCTCGGAACCGTTCAACATTAAATAATGTAAAGTTGTTAACTTGTTGAAATTGTTTTCAAGCCCTTTAGCTTATTATATTTACTTATTCAAAATGTTTATTATAATTAAATCTTCAATTTAACATAAGCAATATAAAATGACTACATTTTTAAAAGATCGTTTGCATTACATTATTTTAGTCGAACACTTACATTGCTTACATTGCATATTCTTAAACTTTATGGTTAGATCAATTAAAATCCTAAACATTATCTTCCATATATATATATACTTAATTAGAAGTTTTGTTATATGAGGAAAGAAAATTGAAAATCAAATAGGTATAGATCAATGAAAAATTAGTGAATGTAATTCAAATCACAAAATTGATTCACTGATAAAAATTTACGATTTAATTCAATAAATTTATTAGTTTTTAAAAAATCAATTGATACAATTACCAAAATTTAGATGTATAAATGGATATTTTCTCTTATTAAGAATATGTTTCTAGTATCATGACTAAGTTGTACACATCTTGTTTATTCTTACGAGACAAACCGTTTGTCCTAACTACACTTAGTCGTTAAAGAAATAGTAAAAGATAAACCCAAATAAGCTCTTTGTTATACTTTTGACCCTGAATTAGACCATTTTGATCAACCTATCATGGTTAACCTAATTCGGTAGAGAAGAAAAGGGAAACCATAGTAATAGGGTAGAATCATATATTTTTATATAATAGAGTGGAAGAAGGCAAGCAACAGCCAAGTAGAAAATTTGTTTAGCATTTTAGAAGAGAGTCGAACCTCCCGGAGTGTCGAACTGAGCTGTGTAATCCCGTTTCTTTCAAGCAATCGTAACATCAAGTTGGTTTTTAAAGACTCAGATAGACAAATGCAGGCATTGATCACACACACACATTTATTCAGTATTTTCAATTTATCCCTCTCCTTTTTATTCCCCTTCACAAATTAGAAACTAGCAAGATACAAGACTAATTATGTAGATGCAAGATCAATATATTTTCTGTATCATACTCATCTACAAAATAGAAAGTGGCATTTCATGACTTGATATTCAAAAATATAAGCAATTACATGCCAGACTCGACCACAGAAAGTACCTGATTTTCACTGATCTAGTAGAGCGCTCCCTTCTTTAACAAGAACAAAAAGACCGCCATCGCCCCTCGATATTCGAAGATCTTCATCGAGGTATGTAATAAGTAGCCAGGACCTGTTACGATCACCTGGAATGGGTATCTTGAGTGGAGGCTGACCTGAAATGACCTGGAATAGACTTGCTACTGTTTGCTGTACCGGATCAAGAGTTTGTTGCACAGGGGATAAGTTAACTTTTTGTCCAAAAATATCGATATTTTCTGGAAGATCTAGCCTTGACTTTATCTCAGGAGGTTGCAGAATACCTTCTTTGAATTGAACCTGAACATAAATTCAAGGAGAACAAGATCGTAATCAACCCAAGAATTTACACGAAATCAAAATTCTACGTTCAAGTTCCATGTAAGACTTGGCACATGTATACTTATAGTATAAAGTTCAAAAATGTTTGAACCTGGCAAAAAAGAGATTGAACACATATTTTAATTATTGCTATTTTTATAAATCCACAACCAACCTAAATCCTAGAGTCTAAAGACATCAAGGGTTTTCCTTATTGAGCTTACGATTCAAACATACGACTTTTGGTTAGATGTTACTTAGAGAATAAAGGCCTTAGCCAATAGGACAGCTCTTGGAGCATGACAATGCTCTTACTTCTTTAAGTTTTTTGGAAGAAGGATTTTCCATTTCTCATTAACCATCTTGGATTCTCTTAGTGGTCCATAACAGTCATGGGTATAATAAAAGACTTGAGACTAAACGGGTTCCATTCATGGAGCTCCCTACCTAAAATTTAACGTCCTACAAGTTGCCTTAGCTCCAAATGTTGTAGGGTCAAAACGCTGTCCTTTAAGATTAGTACAGATGCGTGTAATCTAGCTTGTATACTCTAACAAATGTCTGCGAGTGCGAGTTTTGAACATAATAAAATATGGTTCTTGTTTCATGTTTTAGTGAATTTGTTATATTATTCATATGGGGGATATTATAGGATTTTGTTAGAACCATCAATTGACCAAAAAATTTAGATGAAAATACAGAGGAAAAACCTTTTAATTTCTTTTCATTTCAAAAATGGAAGAAACATAAGGTAAGAAATATGCCTACGCAAATAAGATCAGATATTAAAGTTGTCAAACATGCAAACAAAAAACAGAGACACGCGAAGAACATACATGATTCTGAAAAAGAAAGAAAATTTTGTGAAAAAATAAAAGCACCTGTATCCTTGAAGGACTTCGAACTTCAAAAGCAGCAGATGCACTGAAAGAAAATGTAGTAAATGGGCTGGACAAAGTGGTGGAGTTCACAATGGTAAGCGTATTTGAGTCAATTTCTTGAGTAATCTTCTCCACTTTCACCAACGGCAATGCTCCTAATGCTAGAAGTGGCAGCAGCTCGGAGAATGCAGTATACCTAATCCATCACAAATCAAGCATGGGGTTCAGAAGCAACATTCAACAAGTCGTTCAAAATTGAAAACAAGCACTCTCTCTCTCTCAATCTCAAATCTTAATATTCGCATCTGAAGCTAAGGACATACAGAATTCCTCTTCGAATATGCATACACTAAGCGCAAATCAAGAAATCAGATTATAGATGAAGAACGAGTTTAAAATTCCGGAACGAACTTACACTAGAATCCAGTTACCATCTAAAAGTCCAGATGCCTCTACCGGCGCCGGAGTTGGATTCGCCGCCTCCAATTGGTTCACAATCTCCAAAATCTCAGCTCTTTCCTCCAACCCAGCCCTAAATCCAAACTCAGTCCCGTAAACCGTATCAACCAAACATTTCTTAAGTTCCAAAAGCTTATCACGATCATCCACATACTCCTCACTCTTTTCCTCAACCACAGAAGGTTTACCATTTCCTTCATCGCCACCCCACTCGTCATCTTCCTTCGGCGGATCGAAGTCCGAGAATCTCGTCAACGTAGAGTCAGGTTCGGGTTCGGTTTCTTCGCCCCACTCATCGGTGATCTTCGGGCGAGAAGTGGTATCGCCTTCGTCGGTGGTAGATGGGTCATCTGAGAGAGAGGAGGTGAGGCGAAGGGAGGGGAATCTGAGAGCTCCAGATTCTTTGTGTGAGAGATTGAATGAGAGAAATGATGGACGGGAAATAGTGGGGAGAGAGGAGAAGAGTGGGAATTTAGGGTTTGTAGTGAAGAAGAGGGAACTCCGTGAGGCAGAAGAAGAAGAAGAAGAAGACAACAGAGAAGCCATTCTTGTGAGCTTGAAAGTTCTGAGGTGTTCGAGTGAATCGCCATTTTTCTTTTTCTTTTTTCTAAATTAATCCACAGCCATAAATTTTAAAAATCAAAACATATTACTATCTAATGATAATAATTTCATGAATCAAAGTTTTATTGAGGATTCAAATCCACTATTAGTGTATAGACAATAAATAAATGATGACTCTAATCATATAGAATTCAATCTAATTTCTATAAAAGAAAGTTGTAAAGTTACCACTCGAGTTAAGCTTAATTTTAGTTAACAAAATGTATATTAGTTATATTACAATTGAATTAAGGTTTCCTTAACGTTTTATGATATAATAGAAATGTTGATGCTTTTTGTAAGAGAATGTCAAAGATATTGACATCTAAGAATATTAAGTTCTCGGAATTTAACCTAATCAAAAGGTTTAAAATGTCGATGGATATTTAATATTTATGGTTCGTCTAACAAAATAAAATAAAAACTCCTTAAACTGAAATATGGCAAGTTTGTCCTTTATTTTAATCTCATTTTTTGTTTGCCCTTTCTTTTTCTTTTTTTCTTTTCGAATGGTTATTCGGTTGTTTTATACCAAATATAAACGTATACTAAATATATAAATATATTACGTGTTGCATGTCATTTAATCATAGTCATTTTTAGTATTTTTCATTATGAGTCTGTCAATTTTTCCGTTTTCAAAATTATTCTTTAAATATTTTTTAAAAGACTTCAAGAAAAAAAATGTATACTAATTGTAAGCTTTTTTTTTTTTTTTTTTTTAATTTTTTAAAAAAATAAAAAAAAAAAAAAATTTAATAATTTTAAAATTTTTTTTTTTTTTTTTTGGCACTTGCAAAAATGACAAAATAAGATAATAATTAAGTCAGTAGCACACACATTTTATTATTTGCGAAAATGGCAAAAACGAAGCTCAGCCCACACATCAAGAGGTAAAATGTCACAAATGCCCTCATTACCAATAGACGTTTGATACACTTTATACATGTCTGATACACCTAATACACCCCTTGATACACCTGATACTTCTTGATACACCCGATACATTTGATTGATACACTTGATGCACCTGATACTCTAATTTGATACACTCGATACCTTTTGATACACACCTGAAACATTACTAATATATGTTTGATACACTGCAGATACATTTAGTATTCTTCACTTATACATGCACTTGATATGCTTGAAGTCCTACTTATACACTTTGATATACTATTGATATACACTTGTAAACTTGATTCATATACTTGATAATAATTCACTTTAGTAATATGCTTTAACAATATATTATTGATGTACTTGATAATGATGCACTAAGTTACATAATTCATATACTTAATAATACTCGAACGGCATAAATTTTGAGAAGATAAAAATGACGTAGTAAGTATATTAACCAACTAATACATATAATATAAGTATATCACAACACTGATATACGAAACTGAGACAAAGTAAAACCAAAAAATTAATGTAAAAAAATAAAACAAAATCATTTGAAATCATATTCAACTCAAAATACACATTGAAGAAAGTAAAAAAAAATCACAAATGAAGTTAAATTACTCCGATCAACAACCATTATATATATTTCATATTACAATTATTGTACTATTGATATTTTAAAATTAAGATTAAGATCGAAAGAATAAATAATTTTTCTAGTATAAGAATAAACAAATAATTAGAGCCTTAAAAGTGAGAAAATAAATAAATAATAAGTAGGACATTAAAAGGAATAAGAGAAATAAGTTATTGAATGGTAGTTTATGAATAATAATATATTTAAGATTGAGAACGGAAAATTTTGTCATATTTACATAATTCAATTACAATGTGATATAATTGGTGTATCATATTCTGAAAATGCTTTCTATGCAATTTTCACTTTTTTTTTTCTGTTAGAAAAATAATTAAAGAAAACATTGGGCCTGCGGGAGCGTGAAAGCCCAAACTTCAATTGGGCTTAAAAGACCAAATTCGAACATGCTTGCATTTTCCATTCATCAATAATCATAGCATTTTCAGTCCTAAGCAAATTTTATGAACTTACATTTTGGAAATAAAATCAACATTTTCATAAATAACCATGAAAAATCAATCATTTATAGCTTGTGAATTTAAAATTAATAAAAAATATATATATAATAATACGATAATACTTTTATAACTATTGAATAAAATTACTTAAATCATAATTAATAGATTAACTTTAAAACGATTATAAAAATTTAATGAAGATTGTCTTTCTAAACAAGATAGATCGAGCTTCTCAACCTCAACACCTACAAGGTTGAGGTAGCTCGATTCTATTCATCTCATTGTACAATATTTTCAAGTTGTTAGGCGAGTCTATTAATTCTTTTTGATAGCTATAAAAAACAATATTTTTGAATGTACAACAACTATACATATTTGTAATAAAAAATAAAACAAAATTTAGGCAGTAGATTACAAGAAGACAAGAAGTAAAAAATGGGGAGCATAACTTCTGAATTAAGTAAGGAAAAGGGACAAAGGAATGTGGGTTTGGTTTTAGTATTTGCCATTTTTAAATATATTCAAATTTCAACCAACAAATTTTTAAATAAATAATAAAAGTGGAACTGACAAAAGTACAACCCACAAAGCCCACCAATGTTGGCCCAATAATTCTATCCCCAAAAACCCACCCCTCTCCTATTCTTATTCTAAATCGAGATCCCGGAAGTATCCGTTTGGATTGACTTGAGAAAAAATGTTTTTGAAGAAACTCCTTGAAATAGGAGAAGTCGTCCCCAAATCTTATCATTCTAATGATTTGATTAAAGCGAAAGCCCTTCTTTTGAACTTCCTCCCAAATCCAGATACACGACTTACATACCCGACTCAACGTTCTTGGAAAACAATCAAATCGAGGGTACGAAATTAGCCATTCTTTGTTTAAACTCGTTTTCCTAAACATTGTTTAAAATACACTGAAAATTCTATTTTAAGTGACTTCTAGACACTTTAGTTTTTTCAAAGTAACTTATTTTTTAAATTAAACACTTGAATATGCAATCCAAACACACTATAGGTTATGCTTGTTTTTTTTTACAAATATTAAAGATTGGATATTTTTACTTAGTTGGGTATAATAGTTGGGGTTGGAGATTCGAACCTTTCGTTTTTAAGATGAAAGCTATGCCAATTACTAGTTGGTTTTGCTAAGTTCGTGTTTTTTTAACTGGTAACGATTTTTTATTTTTTATAAAAATGAAATCAAATAGTTTGAATTCAAACATTTTTTTTAAAGTAGCTAACTTTTTTCTTTTATGAGGTGAAAGAGGGGATGATGAATGATTAAAAAGTATGAATTTTCTTTGATGGTTTGAAAATGGAAGAGTTTTCTCTTTGACTAATTGACTCAACTTTGAATTTTGGTTTAATGTTTCAATTAGTTTCAACATTCTTTACAAGTACTATCTATATTTTTAACATCAAATCATTGACTTAATTTATTTTATAATCTATACTCTTTTTTCCTTTAATTTTTCATGTTATATCATCACATATGCTGTAAATATATGATTTTGAAAGGGGAAAAAAAAAAGAATGAAAATTCACAAAAATGGCTAAATCCAAAAACAGCTTTAATAAAACCCATTTGAAAAATTCTCATAATTTTTTGTTCTCATTTGGGCTCCACAATTCCAATTCAAAACAACTTCTTTCCCCAAAGTTTGAATGACATTTTCTTTGATTTATTTATTGAATATTGCATTCCTTAAATTATTATTTTCAATGTTCATTGAATCCTATGACTTAGGTTTATCTTTTTTTTTTTTCCCTCTCTTTTTGGGCCTATAAAACCCACCAAAGAACAACAAAGGGGGAAAAAAAGTGCCATTTTGGTCAATTTTCAACTCTCCAAAAATCCATTTTCTCTAACTTTTAGACTAATTGGTGTTTATTTTTGGGGCAAAATAATGATTTGGGTAGGACCCCAAATGGTAATTTTGCCTAAATTTTGTCCCCAAAAACAAAAGTAATGTACAAAAATATAATAAAAATATTGGGTTTATAAACTTTGTTTTTCCCCTTTTAAAGTCAAAGGAATTTGAATATTGTTCCTGAAAAAGAGTAAATTGATACAAAATGTGGCAACAAATTGTTGGCAATGTGCCCCAAAAGAGAAGTTGATGAGATTATTCAAAGCTTAGAGGGAGAGAGCAAAAAAAAGGGGTTTGATTTGTGTATCAATACCAACCAAGAGAATTTAATTTTGAATTTATTATTTGGCTTTTTAAATATAATATAAATTAAAAAGATATGATGGGAACTAGAAAAAAAAAAAAAAAGATGGAACCTTTTTAAATTAAATTTTGTATATATATTTTTTATCCTAAAGTAGATTGGAAAGATTTGCTGACGTTTCAAATAATCTCATCATCTCAAAGGGACAACAATTCATAATTTTATTTATTTTTTACTTTTTGACATAAAGAAAAAAAAAGATTAAAATGTTAAAAGTACAAATCATCTGAAAAAAATTACACTCGTGTTTGATCATTCACTCTAAAATTCAATTTTAATAACTCTTGAGTGACAGAATATACGAAATACAAGATTAATGGTTACGTACTTTAGTCCATCTTTCCAACAAATAGAACATTTCAATGCAATAAAATTATCCAAATTTAAAATCACCTAAATACTAAAAAGAAGTGAATCAAATTGCAAAGAAGTACAATGGTAATTGCAATTATACTCCTTAAACTGTTAATTATACAAATTTAGTCCTTAAACTCGTATAAATGTTGAGATTGAAGTTTCAAACTTACCATAGTTATATAAATTGAACGCTCAATCTTGTATAATTGTATAAGATCGATAAGTTAATTCGATACAAAAAATAATGGGGGGAGGGGAAGTAAATGGTTTTAGATGTAATGCATAATTTTCTTTTTAAAAGTATGCATAAGGAAAGAAAGAAAGCATATAATAACGTCAACTCCAATTTGTGGGGCAATGTGGGATTTTGCACTTTTATTTTATTTCTTAGTTTAATTTTATTACAATTGACAGGTGGAAAGGGTTTAATATATATATATATATATATTGATTTTTAGTTTCAAGTGAAATGCACTGAAAAAGAGGCCATTTTGTTGGGTGTGAATTGAGAAGTGATTCCCATAGTTTTTCTTAAAAAAATAAGTATATCCCAAAGCTCATCAATGGCTTTTGTGGGCATCTTTTCAATATCAACTCAATTTACCAACAATTTACTTTTGCAAATTATTGGGTTTTTTCTTTTTAGAATTCTCAATAATAAGTTTTATAAATATATATAAAAATACTATATGAATTGGGGTTATTATAGAAAGTAGACGAGGATTAGAGAAGGACTAACGATGGTATTATTTATTTAAGAAAAAATCATCGATCCTAAATTTTGAAGTTGTATCGATTTAAACTTAAACTAATAATTGTATGATTTTAAACCCTAAACTTTTGTAATTATATTAAAAGGGGGCGATAAAAGGATAGTTTTTACCTTTCCTTTACGTCATTAAGTCTTTTGAAAATTTTCATTTTACCCTTTTAATCCTTTCCACTTAAATGTACATAGACATATATAATCCTTTTTTAATTTTCACATCTTTTGAATTCTCTTATATTTTTAAATTTCATATCTCTCAATGCAGCAAATTGCAATTTGTTTATATATATATATATAAGTTCAACTTTGTAACTTTGTTTTGGAATAAAAATTCTGTACTCCATTTAAAGATGGTCTCGATCCTCTTCACATTTTTGTTTTATTGGCTCCTTTGATTTTTTTTTTAGAATTTTATTGTCGATGCCACCTGAGACTTTCACTAGATAATGAAGTATGTTCTCTTAGTCTCCTTTCGTGCTAGAAGCAAGTAAGTTTATTCTCTTTATATATATACACTTTTAAAGAAAACATTAGTAAAATGGGAGAAATTTGAGTATATGATTTTTTCACTGAGGACAACACACAAAGCATAGATACATACCAGAAATTATAACTTCCCTCCGTATATAATATTGTTAAACTAAAAGATAAACATCAATTGAAAATTTGACATCGAGAGATACTTTTGTAAATTAATAATAATAATTTAGTTTATCTTATTTAATGATTAAGTCGTCGTTTTCACATTCATATAAATATTGTGTAGTCTTTCCACATTTTAAATATGAGATTTACAAGATGTCATATCAACATGATATCCTTTTAGGTTCACAGTCATTGTGATGGACCTAATTTTAAATCGAATACCGATTTGAGTTTCACCAATTTTGTTATTATATCATAACAAACGTGAAATTCTATCTCAAGGACGATTGACTGCAAAAATTTTTTTAAAAAAAATTAGTGATTATGTATTTTGATGTGAAGTTGCTATATTAATATAAAATATTCAACACACTCTCGACAAATATTTTCATTTTGAGTATAAAAGCGCATAAATTTGTAATATAATTTATGTATGAATATCATTTTGGTCTAAATACTTTGAAATCCGTTCAATTTTAGTATCTAAAACTCTCCATTGTTCAATTTTCACCGGTGTGCTTTTAATAAATATAATTGTTGATTTTTCAAAACACTTTTCGCTATCTATTAACATTTTTACTAAAACGTACGAAAACATATTCACAAATTGTATTTTATCACATGAATAATACTATTAAAACAAATATCAATTTATATCCCTAAATGTCGAAGTGATATCAATTTAAACTCTAAACTAAAAATTATATCAATCAAACCCTAAACCTTAAAGATGATATCAATTTAAACTCTAAACTTGTATTAATTTAAAACTTAAACTTTCGAACATATCAATAAATATTCATTGAGAGTATACAAAAGGAAATTCGAAAAGAATTTAAAATATGAGAACTATAAAGTGATATTTTTAAGGTTGAACGTAATTTGAAAATGTTGTTGGGAGGTGGGAAGGAAGAATGAAGAACGAAGGGAAGAGGAAATTCAAAAGTTGGGTGGTGAGACGGTGGCCGCCTTCATATCATTTTCTTATATTCCTTTCTTTCTTTGACCCTTTCCAGTCCGCCGCACACACCAATTCTTTTCATACGGTTTGGACTAAAACGACGTGTCGTTTCTTTTTCACCCCCTTCAACTTTTCAAACTTACGTGTCGGCTCCTCTATTTCTATCTAATTTTATTTTTTTCTTTTCCATTGTTTAAATTACGGCTAACCAATAATTATCTATTTCTATTTATTTCGAAAAAAATTATTTTAAATAATAAAATTTCTATATAATAATACAAATAGACACATATCAAACTGATGTTGATATTTTGTTATATTATTTAGTTCATTTTATGAAATTAACTTGAAAATAGAAAGATCAATTCATAGGTCTAAGCTTTAATTTTTGTTATATTTTGTAAATATTTTTATCAATTTTATCCTTTGAATTGAGGATGAAATTGAAAAAACCTATGTAAACATTTAAATGGCATGTAACGCTCTAAGTTCAAGATTCGAAATTCGGATTCCTGACATTTTCATGCATCTCTTGCGATTTGGCAACGTTATCCTTACTTGTCTTAAAGATTTATTATAGTGAAAGTTGTATTTACAAACAAACACGAGTCATTTCAAGATGTTTTGTTCTCACTCACATGCGTCGTTCAATATATAACACATTGTTCCAAATTAAGCACGCTTAACTTTTGAGTTCTTATGATCGAGCCACCGAAAAGGAAGGTGCATCTTGTTGGTGTAGATAGTAACTTTTAATTCTTTTAAATCTATCTTAATTTTACTTTTTATGTCTTCAGGATCTCTTTAGCTCATTCAAATATGATAGCGTTTGATTCACGTTTCTCTCCTAAGCTCAAGTCGTTACATGACACTATTGAAAATTATAGTATAAGTGAAGGGCATTTTGAAACTTTTGTTGTTGTGCCCATTGAATTGTGATTGAGTGGATGTGTTAAATATGTAAATTATTAAATTTGTGTAGAGATAAATGTGTGGGTGATTGTGCAAAATAAATAAAGAAGCAAACAAACAAAGTTGTAACTTTTGTAAAATTTTGACAATCTTATTTAATTGTTTGATCCTTTCTCATTTCATATTTTTGTTCTCATGATTTTATTTGATTTAATGTGACCTATTCAACTACAAAAAGACGTGTCAACCCTTCTCATTTCTTTCAACTTTAGATCTTATATATCTAAACTTTGGTCACTTTCATTTGGTTTTAACACCATATGTTTCACAAACCCACAAAATTATTTAAATATACTTGTGTATTTTTTGCAGTGCACATTCAACTGTTGATCTTTAAAATAATGATGGATTAATATATGATTTTTCAGTTATAAACCAAAATTGTTAAGGTGAATGTTTAGGTGCATCCTCGACATCACCTATATTTGTGCATCTATTCTCACCACTTACATCATGATATAATATTCAAATATTTAGAAAAGGAAGAAAGCAAAATTTGTCGTATGACAAATTATGATTGTTGAGATACTTTATTTTACAATATTAAAATTATATCAACATTACAAATAAAGTATAACAATATTTGTTGATTTTCTTTAAGTACAAGTATACAATGTTATAAAAATAAAGTATAAGTATACAACAACGTAGATGAACGTAAGAGATTAAAAAATTCGACCAAATAACTAAGACTTTAGTTTACGTATTTTGATCACTTTAGCTACACTCTTGGCTTCTAAGATATTTTTATATAGTGAATCTAATGAAGTATTAAATTGCATTTAAATAAAACTAACATCATTCGTGTGAATGTCGTTATCATGCATTTTTTAAAATGTAGTCAAATTGAAGATAACTGAATATTAATTGACATAACTTTTCATTATAAAGGTAACTACTGAATGTCTGATCTACATCTTCCAACTGAAAGAAAATATTGAAAGGATGTTTTCGTATTAGTTCACTTACATTATATTTTATAAATGGACTGATTTTTACCATTTTTTTCCCGTATGTTGCGTTTATGTCATGGTTACATTCACATTTTCAAACTTAATTTCTCTCCTAACATTTTATAAATTGTAAAAGTAGCAAATTTATAAGTGATGAGTATCTGATAGTCCTAGGATTACCGTCTGATAGTCCTATGATTATGGTTTGATATCACTAATTTTGTCATATTCGCAATATGCAAAAAAATTGGTGTTATAAACTTTTACTTTTTTAAATGTTTTTGTCATTTGACGCAATTTTCCTTAATTTATCTCCAATGCTAAATATAATTTACAGAGGTTTTGTTTTATTTTTTTAAAAGGAATGAGAGGTTTTGTTTAGTTTGGAAGAAAAGTCAACTATGGACCAATTTTCATTTTTCTTTTTATTTTCTATTTTCCATTATCCTTAAGAAGCCACGTGGAAAATTGTAATTGGTTATAGCTCTCCATTATCAAAGAGAACATAAATTTAATATATCCATCCTTTTATTTTTATCAAATTCAACCAAAATAATATAAATAAATAAATAAAAGACATTTTGAAATACAACAAAACGAATCAAAATATTTACATAAAAAAATAAAAAATAAAATTTTAGATTATATCAATGATAGTCAATGACAGGTTTCTATCAGTGTCATTGTCTATAATCGATAAAATCTAAAATTTTACTATATTTTGTAAATATTTTCACCAATTTGTTATTTACAATAATTTCTAAAAAAAATTAGACTGCCACTTCTAAATCTTTTAGTTTAATTTATATTATGGTTAAGCTTCAAAATGCACTCTCAATATTTTAGTTTAGTCTTAATCTGATCTCTATGTTATCATATTTTACCTTTTGTATTTTGTTTTCATTTGATTTATAAGTTAAAAACAATATTATTAAAAAATTAAAAAATAATTTTCATCGACATATTTCAATTGATAAATTAATTGTTATATTGTTATTTTATTTACAATAATTTTCCAACTACTATATATATATATATATAAATAAAATGTCAATGTTTGTGAAATAATTGAAGAATGTTCTATGGATATAATGGATATAGGCATTGAAAATTAAAATTACGCAATCTAAAAGAAAAGCTACTTCATCATCACCAGCCATTCACTCTCTATTTCCCAAAATTCTCATTTCCACAACTAGAAAATAAAAAATAAATAAATAAAAAACAAACAAACAAACACTAATAATAACAAAAAGAAAATCCAATTACCTTTTTTTATCTTTTTATTTTCCCAAAATTGATTTTACTAAAAGTGTTCCAAAAAGTGTTTTATACACTACTACTGTCCAACCCCATTTATTATTAAATTGTAAAAAAAAAAAAACCGTTGATTTCTGTACTTTTTTTTTTCTTTCTGAATTACACAATTTTCGTACATTATTATTGGTAATAAATTTATTTTTTTGTACTATAATTATAAGTATGTTTGATTTGAACAAATAGTTAAATCAAATATTTTAAGATGTTAATTTTGTATTTTTATTTATTTATTTATTATACGAAATCATAGAATAGTATTTATAATATAATTTCCATAATTTATAATATGGCTTTTGTTTATTCTAAAAATGTGAGAATCCAAGCATAAGAATAACAATTAAAAAAAATACTTAAAAAGAACAAAGGAACACAAGAACAAACAACTTTTTTTGAAATACAGCAAATTTAGCATATGATTCAAAAGGAAAAAAGAATTATTCTTTCACACAAGAATAAAAAAGAAATGCCCTAACAATCTTCTACGAAACAAAACACAAAACAATGCAAGATGAGTAAAAGCAAACCTGAAAAAGAACAATCAACTAAGCACTTAAAATTCTCAAAAACTTCTATCATTGCAAACATCGCGAGAGCGATTCATTTTTTATTGTTCTCGACGATTAGAGAATAACACTTTTTAAGAGTTAACGATACAATAAAAGGTATAATGTCATCATTTCTACAATAATAAAGATGAAAGGAAAAACCAAACGATGATATTAACGTAGAAGATTAAAAAAGAAAACAGTTGTTTTTTTTAACTTTTAAGAAATTGTTACTAAAGAAAGATGTATCTTAGTAAGTAATCAAAACCTAAGAAATTTCTTCTCGTTTAAGTTTTTTTTTTCTCTCTCTCTCTTTTTAAGGATTTGGAATTGAAAGTAGGGTTGGGTTTTGGGTTTGAGTGTTGAGCTTTTACTTTTAGAAAAAGCACATAACTTTTTTGTTTTCCTTTTTTAGCCTCCTAATGCCAACTTTGTAATTTTATAAAAAGAAATAAACAAGGGGTGGGTCCTCGAGCTGTTGATAGCCATAAACAAATGAATGTGTATACCTAATTGACATTGCTCCAATGGCAAATTGTCCGTACGTGTAATTGCACCTTATTACCTTACTCATTGATTAGACTTCACTAATCTTTTTCTTGTTGGTTGGGGGAATAAATTAGTTTAGTGTAGTTGGTTGGTATGTTTTAATCTTATTTTTTCGTATTTGAACTCTTACGTCTATTTTTAAACGTTCTTTAAATTAATTAATCTCTTATACTTGTCTGAATTGACCATACTTAAAAGTGTTTTTAAATTTTTAAGGGACGTCTGGTATATGTTGGAGTTAGTTAAGTTTTTGTTTGATGTGTATAGTTGTTTCGATAAATAAATTGAGAAAAATAAGATTGAGTTACTTGATATGTGTGAAAAGTAGAGATAAACAAATATATTGAGTTTCTTTGGAATGTAATTATGAAAAGTGTGATGATGGAGTTAAGTTTAAGTAGGGTTTGCTATTAAAGTCGATGAGTTGTTTATGTCAATTTAAGAAGATAGTGGGACAAACGACCCCTAAGAAGTCAATTGAAAGAAATTATATTGTGACTCATCTAATTAACCAACATTTTGGATTCATTCATGATTTAACATAAATTTTTTGTTAACACGAGTTTAGCTCAACTGACAGGTGTATGTACTTAGGCGAGATTAATGTATATATTTTAAAAGGATAGATTAAAAAAAAATTGCATCAAATGATAAAAACATTTAGAAAAAAAACAGCTCATAACACCAATTTTTTGCATATTGTGAATATGACAAAATTATTGATATCAAACTGTAATCATATGGCTATCGGAGTGCTATGAGACGGTAATAATAGGGCTATCAGAGGATCATCACTTTTAAATTTGTTACTTTTGCAAATTTAGAAAATGTTGTGACATGGACTCCATTATCATTTTTTATTTTTTGCTATTTCTATAAAAGTCCCTTAAAAAACTCACCCCTAAAATATAACGATAGTTGCAATTACATCGTTCGTAAAAACTAGACCCATATAAATAATTTTAAAAAAATCTCAAACTCTATATACTCATTACAATATATTTATACATATATGCGAGGTTAAAGGTTCAGTTTGAGAACTCGGTTTTTAATTTTAAAAATTTAAGGATATAATTACATCAAATATGATTTTTGCAACCTTTCACTCATTTAGTTTCTCTTTTCCGTAAATTAATTAAAATTTGTCAAGTTTTCAACTAAACCTATTGAATATGGTCTTAAAAGTTTGTTTAGTTTTTTCAACTAAAACATATTGAATTTCCTAAAAATAATTGGTGTGTGTATGTGTTAGTATTGTTTATTTAATTGAATTGGATAATGTATAAAATACATTTGGATAAAGTATGTGAAGAGTGTGATGTTGGGGTTAATGATTAAATACATATTTTATATATACTTTGATTTAATTTCATTTTTGTGTGGCCTTTGTGATTGGCTTAGAGAACTCACTTTCCATGTAAGATTCCTCTTTTGGAATCATCCATTGGGAATGTGACATTACAATATGGCCTTCTTTTATAACACCCTATCTTTATTTTATTTTTTCTTTTTAAATTTCTATTTAAGAACTATATGATTTGATTAGATTTGCTTGGATTCAACATCTCTTTTATATATCAATAAAACTATATATATATACATAATGGATAGAGAAAGATACTTTCATCCTCATGATTTCTCCTTTTATCTATTTTATTTGGGGGGAAATAGACAAATATTATTAAAGTTAAAGAAACAAATTAAATGAAAAGGATCCATTGAGAATTTTCTTTATTTTTATTTTTTTTAGTACGTTTATCTCTTTTTTTTTTTTAAAAAAAAAACAAATATTGTTTATTTTCATATACTTTTGGTTTTGGTTTATTTTAGTCTTTTAACGCTTTTAAAATATTCAGTGTTTTTATACTTTATAGAATGAAACATGTGTTACTATCATTGAGCTAAACTCACTTTGACAAGATAATATAACTTTGAATAATCATTTTAGTTTTTTGATTGGACTTTGAGAAAGGGTTATAAGTTGGAAAAGAAAACAATAATATTATGAATTAGAACTTTAAAAACTCTCTTAGCAAATTAAAGGTATACACTCCATTATACGTTAATAATTGTATCTTTGCTACCATGAGCATGATTTTAGTGACATTAACATTATTTGAAAAGTAGAAAATATACGAACTTATGCTATCTATGTCAAAAAAGTTCGATATTTATTTATTAGTAGATTGACATTTTATACCAATAAATACATGTCACATCAATTCACGAGATAAATATAATACTTTAAGTCTCATTATTTGTCCTCTTTGAAAATTATGGACCACTATTTTGAAGAATATATAAATTAAAATCTATATTTTTTGCGTACATTTTAAGTTATATTCATATTTAATATAGTTCGAAAAAGTCTCAACATCAACCCTAAGATTTATGAATTATATTAACGATATGATTTTCAAAATAAAAATTTGCCATCTCCATCTCGCTTTTTTTCTTTAACAAATTAGTATGGATAACAAATTTTGATAACATGGAAAAGAAAATTTAATATCTAATCTTAAAGTCGATAAAACAAGTTTTGCATTTGTATTGTATTCGTAGACAACTTATTGATAAACATGAAACCAAGAGGAATTGTCGAGCAGAATGCCATTATCTGCTAGCATGTGTGCAACCCAATTAGCCTCATTGGATAAAATAATATGCCCCACCTCTGAAAAATGAAAGGAAGACATCTCACTATAGATATCTTAAATCCAAATACCAAATTCAGCAAACGAATGATGTTGACTCTGAACCAGTTTAATAAAGGACAAGTCAATCTGAAGCCACCACAATCGAACTAGTATGAAAAGCTCAGGCGCAAAACGAACACCTTCGAGAAAACCCTAAGATTCAACCAAGAAAGGTGAATAAACAGTAGTAAAGCGTTTTACGCGGCACCCAATATAAGTCCCTTCGACACAATTATCAAAAAATGAATTAGATTCACTCTCAAATAAATAAATAAAACTAGCAAAATTAATTCAATAAACTAAAAGCTAAACATACACAATTTGATTAGCAACTTGACATGATCTTAAAGTAAATGAAGATAAGGTAGCAATTGAAATTATCTTAATCTTAAGGACATTGACCTAACTCGTGTCTTGTCCAAAGCTTTAATTAATGAACATTGTAAACTATGCAAATAATTGGAGTTGCATTATATAAGTTAATTAGGATTTAATTATTGATAAATAATTAGATGGAGTATACTTAAAAGAGTGGCACCCAACTCAATATAGATTCCAATTAGTAGCCACATGCCCCAAAGAGATATCAAAGGGGTGGACTTTCATAAGAGTATTTTTAAAGTAACTTTTCAATGATGGTTGGTTTATAAAATTAAAGTTTCTCAAGTGTATATATATATAGTACATTAAAATAAATTTTTTGTACTATATGACGTGAAAAACATTTTCTTTCATAAATTATTATTATTATTATTATTATTATTGTTGTTGTTATATATATATATATGATGTTGGGAGGATGATGCACTTTCAAATTTGGAGTTATTCCAATGTGAAATAATTGGTATTTATTTTCAATTTTTTCCTTTGAAAATTTAGTTTATTGGTGAGAAGAGTTTATACGATAAGTTTATAAAATTTAAACTTGATTTCTACTTTGTCTTTGAATTTTAAACGTGACTTATTGAAATTTAGGTTTTGATAGTATTTGATCGTTTATGTTTTAAGACGACATGTTTAATTTATGATGTTTGAATTTGATTTATGATATGTGTATAAGTTTTAAAATGAATTTTCTAAAAGGTTGAGTATAGAAATGAAAGAAGAATAAAATAAAATCGAGCTCATTTAAAAGTTACAGGTTGGAGTAAAATCTAGTTTAGCTCTGTTACTATCCATTTGTCATGTTATTAAGCAAACTCTACTAAGAGGCTCTTTCAAAATCAAGTTTAAGTATCGAAAATTATATTTAAAATTAGATTTGGACTTTTAAAAACTAAATAGAAACTCATATGATCCTTCAAGACCAAAAGTATTAGTTTTAAAAACTCACGATCAAATCGAAATAGAGTTAAAAATCAAGATACTAAAAAAGCACGTTTTTACTCTAAATTTGGAGTTATTCATAGTCATAGATTTTCAATACAAGGATTCAATTTCGTTTTTTTAGAATTTAAATTCACTAATTTAAAATTTAAACATTCCATACAACAAACGACAACACGTAATCAAAATTTGACTTGATATTCACGTAGCAATATTAGATCTCAGTAACAAAGTGATAACAATTAATGACCATATTACAAAGGTTGGTAAAATACAACAAAAAGTTACAGTCAACTTTGTCGTCAAGGATACTATTTCGAAACTTGTATGTATTACAAACATTGAGTTAAAAATACGACATGTTATTCCAAACTAAATAATGAGTTGATTAAAAACATTATTGTTGATTCATTGAATCAAAATAAAAAAAGAAAAGGTTGGGGCAACACAAAAATATTTTAGGGGATTTATTATGAACAATTTGAAATCTTGGCATTGCTTAAAAAGGGGTCACATTAACTATTTGAAAGCTTGATATCTCAACTGTTTATAGATAGAAGTCTACATCTTCAAAGTAGATTGATGTGAAAGTACTTTCAGCTATGACAGCCTATTCCTCTCTCTCTCTCTCTCTTGTTTGAAATAGCTTTGACTTGAAGTATGATGAAAATTTGTGTCAATTTATATTTATATATATAGGTCAAAGTACTTATTTTGGTATGTGTATTTAATTTATTTTAATAGTTAATTATATATATACATTCAAATATACAAAAGTAATCTATCATGTTTCCAAAATTAATTGCTTGGTGTGAAATCATATTACGATTCGCCTATACATTTACGAGATATTTAGGGTAAGAAATAAAGTTGTAAAGTCGAAAAATTGTTAATTTAGTATAAGCAATTTTTAAAGCATAATATAGGTAAAAGAACATTATAACAATCCTAAACCAAAAGCCTAGCAAACAACCTTAGATTCATCTTCTTTGTCGACTTGAATAAATCAATTTGTAGGAGTTAGATGTCCAAGAATTGGCACTTTGTGAGAAACACGGTTATATAGTGTGTAAAAAAGTTAATAAGATAAAATTAGTCTTTTCTAGTTGTAAGATCTACAAACTCTTTTGGATCAAACAATGAGTGAAGTTGTGTAACTTCACACTTTCCAACTTTGTACTCTTCAACTTTTTGATCCACACGGCTCCCTATAGACTTTGGAAAGAAGTTTTATATATAGTGTATGTTATCTAGTCTTGAATGAAAATAACTGTATTATTATTGGTTTATATTATGATTGAGAAAAAAAAATCAAAGCAAGTATAACTCAACTAACGCATAGTACGTGTTAACCACAAAAAAAATTGTGTATAATTCAAATATCTCCATCTACTGTTGTGCTGAAAAAGACTTAACACGAAATTTAAATTATTCAAACTAACAACTACTAGTAGTTTTAAGATTTGTTGAAAGTGTATAAACTAAACCTCACATTTGAAAGTAACAAAATTTGAATATCTTAGTTATTGGTCACTTTTAAGTTCAAGCTTCGTTTTGAAATTGATCGATCAAATATAAAAATACATAATATTAAAATTTCAATTATTCTAAAAAGAATTAAATTTTCAATTAATTAAACATATACGTTTTTATGAGGGACACAGTTATACTAAGTTTAATTTAACAGTAATTGATATGACCTTCTATCATATTAAAGTAACATGATATACCAAAAAATTGAATCGATCAACCAAAAAATTGAGCCATTTGACCAAAATTGATCAAACCGACAACAGTCGATTAGAGATAATAAGGGATTCAATTGATGTCAAATTTTTTTTTTTTGAAAAGGAACGGTCGATTTAGTTTGTTCGACAACATTTAAAAGAAATCGAAGGCTTAAACAAACCTAAATCGGTCAATCAATCAACTAAAAGTTGGTTTGTGCTCCTTCATAGTAAAAATCGACTTGAACATTTACTAAATCAACCACATTAATTAGTTCAATAATGGTGTAACTACTGAAGGCTTATCTTAGGGTGTGTCGTTCGATCATCAACCTTCCTACAATTGTTGAACTCGAAAAGAAAAATAATTATATTGGAACACAATTTTTAATTATATCCCACTTGTATATGTTATGATTGTTATGGTGTTATGTACACAATACAACATTTGTTTTGGTTTATTACATTAATAAACATGAAATAATTATTGTATAATGTTGGGGACATTATTGAGCAATGCTTCCATACTTTTTAATAAAGAGAAATAAATAAATCGAAAGTACCATATATTAATAAATAAATAAATAAACGTTTTTACAACCACCAATGCTTTGTATTTAAAAAATAATCATAAAAGAAAAGTGATTGTAAATGGAAAAAAAATCAAGTATTTATAAAATATAAAAACAAAAATGAAAACTTAATTTAAAAAAAATCAAATAATTATCCTACATAAATTTATCCATTTGAATTTAAAAAACAAACAAATAAATAATTCTTCTAGCTAGTACAAACATAATTAAGTTGATAAAAAAAGTATATAACTTTCATTTTTTGTAAAGATCAAATATTTAATTTCCACTTTGGGCAATTATTGAATTCAAACAAAATATACAATAAACTTTCTTTTCTCTCTATAAAGAACTTTTATTAGTGTGCAATAAACTTTAAACATTATTATAATTTGATTTAACTTTCAAACCATTCATGTTTAGTCACTAAATATCATCTAAATGTAATCTATAGTCCTTTAAAATAAAGTAATAATAATAATAATGTTGGTTCCATCCACTATTTGTTTAACATGAATAGTTTGAAAAATTTGATGATATGGACATGGCTTAAATCACTTTGAAATAATGTATTAAATAAAAAGTACATTGGGTACCAATTTAAATATGTAATTGACATATATGTAAAACACTACTATATATATATTTAGCATGTTTTGAAATGATATTTTGGAAATAAATTTTACAAAAGTACTTCTCAATATTTTGTTGTCTTTTGAAATTCTTAAACAACTTTGCTTTCTAATTTTTTTTTTTTTAAAAAAACAAAATATAGCAAAATTTGTACTAATTATCCTGTAAAAAATATATATTTGTCTTAATAAGAAAATGGTTTACAATTTTTATTATTATTAATGTTTTATTTTAAGGGTTGAAGATTTGAACACGACAACTCGTATTATTGTTATTATTATTTAAATATTTTAAAATAAAATTTAATTTTTAATAACTAAATTTAAGGCATGGGAAATATAAGCAGAAAAACTTATTCAAAATTATACTTTTGAATTGAAAAAGAAAATCAATATATATCTTTAAACTTTACGAGTCATCTAATTTCAAATCGTAAACTAATAACTACATTAATTTAAAATATAAACTTTCGTAATATATCAAATTGAACTTCACTCGAAGTAGGTAGTTGTATGGAATCAATAAAACCATCCTTAGATTAAATCGAGTGAGAATCATCCATGCATTTATCTTAATAATTCACGTATAAAAACCAACATTTTAACTAATCTAGTTATATTTAAAAATCGATACATTAATAATTTTCAAATACAAAACGTAACAAAGAGGGTAAATTAATTGACTTACAAGAAAGTTTGCTACATACCCTAAATTTAGGATTTAATTAAATTGTTATAATCCAAATCCAACTTAGGGGTGTAATTAATAATTAAATTAAGAAAAAAAAAAAGAAAAAAAAGAGAGAGAAATAGAGAAGCAGAGGATCGGACGGTGGAGAAAGCGGGTGCAGAATCTTGGCAGTTCATCAGATCAAGTCATCAAAGTTTTCGAAATGTCAAGCAACAGCAACAAACCCATGCGGGTCCCACATCCCTCCCTTTTTTTTTATTTATATAATTAATTTATTTTTCTAAAGGACATTTGGGAGTCCCCCAATATATCCGGTTTGCCCCCGAAATGTAATGAAGGGTCTTCATGTGATTTCGTACCTATCCCTTGGCATTTTCGTCAATTCCAGAACCTTCCAGAATCCCTTTCTTAATTACTACTTTCCACTCCCACACGCGCTTCTCCTTTCTCTCTTTCCTTACACTCGCCTTCTCCCTCCTTTCCACCATCCCACGTGTTCCTTTCACGGAGCGAGTGTTCAATTATTTATCTTTACTCGCGCCCTGGGGATTCCTTCTTTCATCGTCTCTCTTCACTTAATTCGTTCACGCCATGGGTCCATCTCCTCAACGAAAACCAACCTTATCTCTCTCTCTCTCTCTCTCTCTCTCTCTATTACAAAACATTATTTTATCAAATTAAATAAATAATACCATAACTTCTTTTTTTCCTTTTTTTTTTAAATAAACATTTTTTCTATTTTAAATCATAAAATATTGAAATTATTATTTTTTACTTTCTTATATTTGTAAATACATGGAAAGATCAAATAAATCCCAAATTCAAATTTACCTAATAACATTTTTAAAAATAGCAAAATAAATTAATGTAAAAAATAAACTTTTATCTATCACTATCTATCAATGCTAGAATTATATTAGTATCTATCAATGTCTTTTATTCATAGAATATGAAAATTTAGCTATCTGAAAATTTTGCTATATGTTGTAAATATTTTGTCAAATTTATTATTTTTGATAATTTCTTATAAACTAATTAATTTGTAAAAGAAGTGAATTTGTCAATGATGTAATACACATAAAGTACCATTTACATACCACAATGATAAAAATTAAATTTCAGTCTTTGTGATGATTTTTTTAAATAATCTAGTCAAAACGCTAATCATAAAATGAAAAAAAATATCAAATTTAGGTATATGTATATACGTATGCATGCGTGTATATATATTCGAGAAAAACAATGGTAACAAAAATCAAAAGAAGATATACCCTCAACATGGAAAATATTGAAAATAATTGTATAAAAAATACAGTCAAAACTTATGAAGTTAATTATACATACAAATGTCAATTAAACTATTATACATATAAATGTCAATTAAACTATTATACATACAAATACAAATGTCGGGCAACAACATGATGTTTAGTAATTAATAGATTAATGGTATAATTGATAGTATCAAGAAACCAAATAACAAATTCATCTTTCTAAAAAAACAAGGTCATTTTTTTTAAAGTCTATTGGTTGGTTGGTTGGACAATATTAATTTAAGATGTGCATTATTTATTCTTTATGTATATATTTTGAAAAGTGACAACTCACTTCCACACCTAATATAAAATCCGACGACCAACTAATATTTACTCGAATAGAATATACTAATTTGAGTAAACCTTTCCAACTTGTTTGGAATAAACTTTTTTTTAAAGAAAGCTTGCGAAAAAAAACAATTGGGTCAATAACCTTCAACTAATGTCATTTAGGAGAGCTATGTGTAACCAATACAATGTCACGATGAGTATAAACCCATCGATAACTGATATATTTACTGTATTTTTTTAGGTTGGATGTTTAAGTCCACCTACTCATGTTTTCTTCTAAAAAAAATGAAAGATATGTTTCTTTTTTCCAATAAATTATTATTATTATTTTTATATAGTTGAAGTTAATTTTGTTGACTTTTTATTTAACTGGTTAGTTGAATCGGGTTCTTTATATATCGACCTATCTTTCGTCTTTATATGTTTGCGGAATTATAAATATATTTTTTTATTTAATTTATGATAAATAATAATTAAAGTTGTCGATTCAATGCATTGAATATCAATTTTGAAAAAGGAAAAAAAAGACATTAGGTGCATTATAGTTAAATATGTTGAATTATATTAATTAATAAATTAGTACATATTTTTTGTACTTGAAGTGTGGACTCTATTTAATGTAGTCATTGATATTTGAAAAGTTTTGACAACACCCTAACTATATGGCAATTGGTTACAAAAACATCATTGTGTCTCAACTATAGTTAAGATAACAAATAATAAAGTTTAACAAGTGTTTGGCCTATAGTTTAAAATACATATTAAAACCTTTAGCTCAACACAAATTTCTCCTTTTGTTACAAGTTCACCCATTGATTTTAAATCATATTGTATTTTATTATTTTGATTTGGAGTTTTTTTTCATAAGGAAAAATAAATTTGTGTTTACAAAAATTCTAATGCTTTTAGATAGTAAGATGGTAAAAAAATTGGGTTAGGTCAACTTAATTATGACCTTAGAGACGAGGCAAACTCGTTTCTATGTAGACATTGTAGAAAATTTATGGTATATTACATTCACTAAGAAAAACCTAAATCAATCATAGGGGCTTGATCTATTCCACAAGTGATTTGGGGATAAAAAACCTAAGACTGTTAAACCAAGGAAAGCTAAAAAAACTTGAAACAACTTTGATAAATTATTTTCAAGGGATGATCTAGAACCCAAAATAACCCTAGAGGTAGAGGCTTGTTAGAGCCATTTCTTGGGTTATATAAATTACTAACCTAAAAACTTATAAGATGGAAACTCTTAAATCAAGTGACGAGTTTGATGAGTTGTTTTAAATAACCTTCAAAAGAAAAAGTCATCCTTTGAATTTTAACATCTAGTAGCCAATAAGTGCATACCGTATGGCGTATAGGGCTTACTCCTAAGTCTAGACCAATCAAGACCAAATTCGGTGCATTTGTTCTTAAAATCCCAACGAGCTAGGGAGTGAAGGTTAGTGTTACGAGTCACTAATTAATAGACCAAGAATCACGAACCTTGAATGTTAAATGTAGGGTTGATATGATCATCGTTTGTCGAAGCCATTTTTTTTCTACAAAACCAACTTTGAATCGACCAATTTTCAAACCGATTTCGACATCAATGAGTAAGGTCATTTGGTCGGTTTAACGCTTACAAATACATTTTGGAAGTTCTTGATTTGAAACTTTTTGAAACCAATCCCGACCTCTCATTTTTTGACTGACTGACTTCGGTTTAGTTTGTCAATCCATCATGCTCATCCCTAGTTAAAATGTAAGAACAAAATAGTGAAAGTCAAGGGCAAGACAAGTGGCTGATTTGTTGGACCCAATGGCCGAACTTGTCCTATTTGAGACCTCATGGAGGGTGAGATGAGCCAGTTTCTACATCTGAAGTATGGAAGGAATTAATGAACCTAGGCATTATAGAAGGTGATTTTTTTTCTTAGTTCTAGCTTACTATGGCCATTTGCTAATTATTGACTTAAGTATCAAAAGTTACTGTATGTACAAGCAAGTTATACTATAAGAAAATAAAGGTATTTGGAAAGCAATCATTAATTCAACGCTCATTCCAACATTTGCAACATGATTGTTGATATATTGATCAAATATCACAAGAGTAGTGGAATATTCAAACTATAAACCCCATGATTACTACCACATTCATATGTCAACTAGGTTATGGTTGCTCGGGCACAAATTAATTTAAGTCAAATTTACCAACAAGTAATAAAATTAATGTCATTGTAATAAGATCCCATTGGTGTATTAATCATAACGAGCCTCGTTAAAAACTTAATTGGATTGCACACGACTACGTTTAAATTAAATATGTTGCAAATATAATGTGATTGTAATCAAGACGATCAACTCAGCATTGCACGACACTACTATTTTTACTATATTTAATCGGTAATGCTACAACATAGACAAATTCAAAGTTTGATGTAACAATATCGCCTAATTAATATTGTCTAATTAATCATACTAATTTTCAAACGCAATTAGATCGATCAAAGTTGTGTAATTAGATACTAAATTGTTAATTTGAAGGAACTTTTTAATTTTAATTTAATTTTCTTTTACTTTTAGCCTCGGAAAAGACCCAAATAGGGCCATGAAGAATCAAAAGGTAACGAAATAATGATATAGTAAATAGTAAAATATTGTAGGGGTAAAATGGTAAAAAGGAATCCTCATAAACAGTGAGCAACAGAAACTCGGACGGAGAAAAACGCGTTTCGGCTTTTTGGGGGGGGGTTTGGTTGAATTGAACCACCTAACAACAACCACTTTCCTTCACACTTCTCTCTCCCTTTTATTTTTATAATATAATATAATATTTATAAACAAAAACAATAAATAAAATATTTATAAATTTTTTTTATTGGGAGTTAGTTTACTCATTAAAGCGTTAATATTCCTGAGGTATAAAAGTATAAATTATCCTCTTCTAGCAACTTTTTTGGTTTTCTAAGCCTTTCGCTCCTTTTTCCTCTCTTTCATTTTCTACTGTTCTCTCCCTCCAGTTTCTCTCTCTCTCTCCTTCTCTCTCGCCGGTGAATCTCCTTTTTTCTCTAGCTGGAAAAGTGCTCGCCGTCTCCGACCACCGCCGTCTCCGACCTTATGAGATTCTCTCTTTATTGCTGCTTGCGTGTTCTTGTCGCTTTCCTCTGATTCCGCTCCGGAACCTCTGGATCTCTGAATCTGACTGCGGTTCTTCTTCCTCTTCGTCTCTTTCGAGAATGTGGTCCGGCTTCTCCTCCTTTTGCTCTCGCGCTTGACGGCTCCTGCGTGTACCGTGATCTAGGGTTTCGGTTTCTGGATTTTCGATTTATTTTTACTTTTTGCTCTGCGGTAGTGTTGTTTCGGCGAAGAGAACAAAGACGGAGGCGTGTAAGAATAAGACGCTGTTTCGGGATGAGATGGTACGCATTTCGGTTTTCTCGTTTTTGGTTTTTGATTTTTTTTTTGTTTACTTTTTGCTGAATACAAAATTATTTCGTGTTCGGTTTGAACTTTGACGAATTTATCTTCTTATGTTTTACTTTTCAGATCTAGTACATTGTTCTTGTTTTGCATCATTTTTGTAATTTTTTATAATATTATTATTGTTATTTGCTTTCCTCTGTCCTCTTTGTTTTTACGAGGTCAAAGAGTTGATTTCTGGTCGTCGAATTTGTATGATTGGAGAATTCGTCGTTGGATTTCGGCCTACAATTTTTTGCTGTAATACCATTTCCGTTGACTTATTTTCGTTGTTTTGGCGTTAATATTTTCGTTCATGTATTGTCACGGGTCGATATTTTCATTTTCCTCATCTGCACTATTTATCCTGAAATCGTTGGTTACTGTTAGTTACACCTTCGTTGAGGAGGAAGATTTGAATTGGTTATCTCAAGAGAGTTCTGTTTGTTGTATCAGTTGAATTTCTTATTCGAATGATACGGGGACGAGTTATTTGTGCAAATTTGGCTGAATTGAAGATTTTTGGCTAATTCGATTTGTTAGGACCATGCTATATTTTTCTTTAAGATTATTGAAAGTCTGTGGAAATTCGTTGAGGTATCTGAATGAATAATGTTACCAAGCTATTTACGGTTCTTTGACTTTCATAATATCGTCAAGTGGGTACTTCCTGGTGGCTAGTGATATCTCTATGCTGAAGATGAAATGCGTAGGTTGACCTCCTGGGGTTCATGAGATATATTCCGATTTGTAGCAATCTAATTTGCACGCATTGGATTGTGGTCAGACGCATTGCCGTCACTTTCTTGTGGTAATTTGATGCCCGGCGGCTTTTACTTGACAAGTGTTCCCCTGCTTTGAAAGTTTGAATTGCCTAGCTGAATATTATATTGAAATTTGGACCAAACGACTTTCTTAAATTGGTACAAATTTCAGTCGATTTGAATTTTTTGATTGATAGGGAGAGGCTTGTACCTTCATGTAATTCATTCCATTAGTACTTTATTTTCCTACATATGATAATAACTGTGTCTGACACGTTGGCTTTTGACGGGCTTTTGACAGGTGGAGGGAAGAATATGTTCATCGAGAGAGGATAGAAATGGGTTAGCTCTTCTGAAGCTTAAGAGGCTTCAGCCAACAAATTCTGAAACTGCCAACAAAACTTCAGCTGTCAAGAATATGATGAATAGAAGTGGAGGTGATGCTTTAAGGGCCTCAACTCCTTGTGGTGTGAGATTACTTGGTGGCAATGCAGAAACCTTTTCTCGTTCAAGTGGCATGTCACATGAGAGGGATGTCTTTTCAAAAAGGAGAGTAGACAAGTTTGAATATGATGATTTAGAGTGGACCAAGAACATTCCAGAATGTCCCGTGTATTCTCCGTCAAAGGAGGAATTTGAGGATCCTTTGGTCTATTTGCAAAAGATAGCTCCTGAAGCCTCAAAATATGGTGAGATACTTGATGCCTCCCTCTAGATTGTAAACGCCTGATCAGTTATCATATTTGATTTTGGCTTAGAAGTTGCTTTGACCTTTGAAGTCTGACCTTCGTATGCATGAAATGTTTTCATGGAAAAATATGCTGTTTTGTTTTGCGTGATGAACTGATGTCTCTTATATTTTTATTGGAAGAATGGAACATAACATTTTGTTTTGCGCAAACAAAAAACATCATTTAAAATTTGATCACCAATCACACCTATTGGGTATGGCGGGATTAGATTTTCATGTAATTAATGCCACAACCATTTTTTTCATGCTACAAAAGAAATTAAAAAGGGTCCATTCTGTCTTCTTGGAATTGATGGTGGGAATAATTAAACATTCAGTGACTCAGTATGCAGTTGGATACGGGAAGAGCGAAGGAAGTTTTTGAAATTTGGAATGACACTTGAGCCAACAATATATCAAGAAGCTTATTTGTCTCTCCTGATTATGTCAAACAGTGCCTTTTAAATTGCCATGTGCGCTGACACTTGAGCAGTTGAGCTTACTTGCGAAGTGCAATGCATAACAAATTTGTGAAGCTCATGTATAATAAAAAGAAAATGGAAGAAAGAAGTTATGCATGAGGGTTTTGTCAGTGAAGGTGTTTAAAAGCTACAAGCAACTCTGTTATTAGCCTTTTAAAAGATAAAAAGAAAAGGCTTAAAATAACCTCTTGGCACACAGCCTAATGGTGTGCAATACCACTAGGGCATCACGTGGATTCTTTTCGTTTTGACATTTTTGGTTTATTGCACGAATATTTACCAAGATTTCTCTTACTGCTGCTAATTATGTTTACTTTGTTGCTTATGCGATTATTTTGGCTACTTTGTGCACCATCTCCATCCTTACCAACATTTATAGTTAGAAATTATTCTAATATAAGTTTCTCAGATTGGTGATCATTGAATCTGAAACCCTAATCCTACAAGGTTAGTTGTCACATTTTAGGATCCATATGTAGGCTAATTTTTCTTTGGAGAATTTGGTCTCTCAGCAATTGGTACATTCGTCTTCAGCCAAGTTAGTTCATTTTGCGATTGGTCTTGTTAGGTGGCTGATAACTATTATTTTCCATTTTCGTTTTGGACTTCTTTCCCAGCATATAATCATCTTTGTTGTCTTTTGCAGCTTTTCAAAACAAAAAAAATCGTCTTTATTGTTCTATGTGTTGGCTAATGTGACTGATATTTACTTTCGTTACTAAACTGGAACTTCCAGGCATATGCAAGATTGTTTCCCCACTCATTACTTCTGTTACTGCTGGGGCTGTATTAATGAAGGAGAAACCAGGGTTCAAGTTTACAACGAGAGTGCAACCTTTTCGTTTTGCTGAATGGGATACTGATGATCAGGTTACCTTTTACATGAGTGGAAGGTGAGCATTCTTTGTGTACACATGTAATTTGGATTATATGTCTGGTACTGAATGTGTAACTTGTCATTTTAGGAACTATACATTTCGCGATTTTGAAAAAATTGCAAACAAGATATATGCTCGTAGATATAGTAGTTCTGGATGTCTACCTGCGTCATATATGGAAAAGGAATTTTGGCGTGAAATTGCTTGTGGGAAGACAGAAAGTGTTGAATATGCTTGCGATGTTGATGGTAGTGCGTTTTCATCTTCTCCATCTGATGAGCTTGGAACAAGTAAATGGAATTTGAAGGTCGTTCTCTTTCTTTTTTTGTGTTTGCTAAGCGGCAAAAGGAAAAGCTAAACAAGAAACCAATTAATTAGATATTTGTGACGTATACATATCTGTAAAAGAGTTGATACACCTTGAAACAATCATCAAATTTTGTTGCTAAAGCTCACTCCCAAGTCTTTGTATGGCATTTTTCCAAAGTTAAAGGTCTTCGTTTTACTATAGGACTTTCATAGCCTCATCTAATCTCTAGTCTCTTGCCACTTAATTTCAATTGCATGCTTCTGTACTTTGAAACGAACTTCAGGAACATTTAAGAAAATAAAAATGGTCAACAAAGAATTTCAACCCTTCGAAGTAACATTTGAAGTTGTTGATTTGTTTGTCTCCTGAATATCTGTTAGCTTATTATTGTATGTTTTCTTTTGTTCCAGAACCTTTCACGGCTACCCAAGTCCATATTGCGCCTTCTGGAAAATCCAATACCGGTAGGGTGGTTACTTTATATATGGTGCATCATCATGTAACATGCTAGCACTTCATGGGTTAATGTATCTTTTATACCTATAACAGGGAGTAACGGACCCCATGCTTTATATTGGAATGCTGTTTAGTATGTTTGCTTGGCATGTGGAGGATCATTATCTGTACAGGTAGGTGTGCTGATATTACCGTTTTAGGAGATCAGATAATTTTTTGGTTTGTATTATATTTTTCATTTTTTCTGGCACCCACAGTTTTATATTTGTAGTTTTGAGCCACTAAGTGACACCTTCTAGTTTCTGCTAGTCCTTCACCAAGTCAATTATGTACTTGTTGCAGTATTAATTATCATCATTGTGGGGCATCTAAAACTTGGTATGGCATTCCTGGTCAAGCAGCTTTGCAGTTTGAAAATGTGGTCAGGGAGCATGTGTACACCCGTGATATCTTATCAACCGGTGGAGAGGATGGAGCATTTGACGTTCTTCTGGGGAAAACGACGCTGTTTCCACCAAGTATTTTGTTGGATCATAAGGTGCCTGTATACAGAGCTGTCCAGCAACCTGGAGAGTTTGTAATTACCTTCCCCAGAGCATATCATGCTGGATTCAGCCATGGTAAGACATTTTAGACTACGGTTTTTCTGATCAATGTCGTGTATTATGATTGATCAATTGAAAATTTATCATCCTTTTAATTTTCCCCCTCCTTTGAAATGCACAGGCTTCAATTGTGGTGAAGCAGTGAACTTTACGATGGGTGATTGGTTCCCCTTGGGAGCTGTTGCTAGTCAGCGTTATGCACTCCTAAACAGGATGCCTCTAATTCCTCATGAAGAGCTTCTTTGTAAAGAAGCAATGCTTCTCTACACAAATGCAGAATTTGAAGACCCACATTATGCTTCTGCAGAGTTAGCCTCTCATTCTTCTATTAAGACTTCTTTTGTAAGTCTGATTCACTTCCAGCATCGCGCCCGATGGTCATTGATGAAATCAAGAACATGCACTGGTGTATCACCAAATCTTCATGGAACCATCCTATGCAGCTTATGCAAACGTGACTGCTATATATCTTATATCAACTGCAGTTGTTATGGACATCCAGTGTGTCTTCGTCATGGTATGCTCATATCACTTGTTGATCTAATTAATTACTTGAGTATTCATTTAGCTTGATTATTCTCTATTGTAATTGTCATTTTCTTTTTCATAAACTTATATTTATGAAGCTTAAAATTTATGCAGTATGTGGATATATCAGCAGTTTGATTTTGTAGAATTGACCCCGAAAAAATGACAAAATATTGAAGATGTTTGAAATAATTAGGTTAAAAAAGCATTTCTTATTTATGTGAAACGTTTTATGCTTTTGGTTGTTTCTGATTACAAGCTTTCTTAACCAGATATCAAATCTCTGAACTTCTCATGTGGTAGCAACCGCACACTCATCCTGTGTGAGGATATTTTAGAAATGGAATCCGCAGCTCAGAAATTCGAACAGGAATGTGGAGGCCAAACTAATAACGTTGAAGAATTGTATTCTTATCCTCTGTTAAATTTATTTAAGGGAGCTGATTCGGATGGATACACTCCTTATTGCGAAATAGAAGTGCAGTTGGATTCTGAATTTACTGCTGCTGCTGCTGCGATTTGTCGCTTGAGAGAAAATGAATGTGTTTCCAGTAGCCAGCCTACACAAAGTTGTATCACTGAAAACCATAGACCTGAACCATCAGATCTTTCTCTCTCTTGTGAAGCGTCAACTCTTTGTTCAGTTGTAGACTATAATGAAACATTGTCCACCACTAGCCATGTAAGATCTGATTTCGAGCTCAACTCATCCATTTTTGTCACATAATTGTGTCCGTCGACGTGAATTTGTGATCAGGATAGCCATGTTATGAATATTAAAGAATAATGATTGTATTATTTCTCGAACAGGTACCAAGAAATTCAAGTTTTGAGCACTCTTCTGAGATTTCTAACCGTGTACTTGAGTCATCAAGTAATAATCGCTCAAGTTCATCTCTAGGCAGTGTACGTGCATCGGAGCTAACCACTTTAGTAGATCGAGAAAGTGATGATTCTGATGCAGAAATTTTTAGGGTCAAGCGTCGCCCGCTGAAGCTGGATAAAAAGACTGGGAGTGATGCCACGTCTTTAAAGCAGTTTGCTGGCCAGGTACTGTTGTCTTAGCCATCTTCTGGTCATGATTGATTTATTCTGGAAAAATTTTGGGTTTGTTTGCATGTATTTCCTGAAAATTAATTACAATTAAATACCCATGAGATTTGCTATTTATTTTTTCAAAGTTTCCATGTTTCCCCGAGTCCTTTCACCTTTCATAAACATATCAGAACCACCCATAAAGTAGGAATTTGTTTGAAGCTTGATATAAATTAGGACTAGGATCATTAACGGAAACCGAGACTTGGACACTGCCGCATTATTACAGATCACGTCGCAGGTCCCAATTTCTATCCAAAATTCTAATGGATTTCTATTTCAAGGGTATGGTTTTTATATGTTGATGAAAGGTCAAATGACATCATTGTAACTTTTGAAAGAGAGAATATTTTTCGAATAAGTTGGTGCTTGGATTTCCCCCATGATTTCTTTATATCAATGAAATGTCTTTTACCAAAAAAACCAAAGAACGTTTCTTGTTATTTTTTTTTCAAGTTTGGCTTGTACGTACTTTTTCAAACGACTGAATGAAAAAGTACCTTTTGTATTTTTCATCTTTTGCTCTTTTTTCATGCTTTGAATCTTTAGCTTTTTGTGCGGACAATAATTATTTAACACCATTCTTCATCATTTCAGAGTTCATACGAACAATTTCTTTATCAAGCATTTAGCAAAATATTTGAAAATAATGAACACGAGGACTCGTAGAAGTAATTTTAAAATTGTCAAAATTACATTTTGTAATGCTCAAAATCAATATCTTTAATCACTCAATTTAATATTTAATTTTACCCTTTGAAAAAGTATCACTCCCAATTACATGCCTCAACTCTATTCTAAAAACTTGTGCACTTGTTTGCTATAGTGGCACAGTATTTTGAATTCTTTCTGAAGTTTTGGATATATGTGTTCATCATTGATAGCAGGATGGCCGCAAAAGATTGAAGAGAATCCAAACAAATGGGAACTCTGAGCAACTAAAGCCATCGGATTGCCATGGAACCGACAAATCACGTTATAAATTCTACCCTTCTACTGCTCATAAAGACTCTGCAGAAAGTGATGCAATTGAAAAGTTTGGCAGAGGAAGTATCAAGTGCCAGAGATTCAGCAACGAGAAACTAATGAATAGACAGCGCGCCTACGAACTCAACAGCCGCAGAAGGGAACGGTTTCAGCATGATATGGGAAAGCCCAAAAGGGATCATCATCCACATCCCTCTATGGAAATTGGGCCTAAGCGTCTCAAAATCAGAGGCCCAACAGTCAGTGGCCCAATACCAGATCATATTCATTCCAAATGGGCCTAAAGTGGGCTGTGGTGACCTTGCCTCTCTCTCTCTCTCTCTCTCTCTCTCTCTGTACAGCAGCATATCATAGAGCCTGACTTTGCTAATCTTATTCTTCACTAATGGGGGGTCTAACAACACACACCATGGAAAAGCCATAATAGATGATTTGATGATGAACTTCTGGGAGCAGTGACACAACATTTAACCTAGATTGCAACATTTTAACATTCTTTGTGCAGGCCTTAAAAAATCGAGGCCATTCGCACACACGGGTGGTGATGATGATTCAGATTCTTCAAGGCAACCCAAGTCGGTACTGGGCCATTTATCCCGCCGTCCTGGGACAACCTTTGCTGCAGTTCTCTGCTTTTAGCAGGTAGATGGTTTAGTCAATTTGATGTTTAGTTCTTATTTTTCTTCTCACTTCCATTTTTGTGAGGTAAGTGGGGATTCCCACATACTTCATTTGAAAAAAAGAAAAAAAAGAATAGAAAGAAAGATATATAGCTCTTGCTGCTTCCATTTTCACGTTCTTTATTCTTTCTGTAGCAATGGGTACATGTACTACCTTGGACTACTTGAATAAAATACAAAGAAGTTTCTTCGTTGTCACTTGTAGGTAACAACACTTAGAATCTAGACACGAACAGCTAGGTTTCTTCTTTGCTTAATCCATTTGAATTGGTAAAGAATGTGAAGAATATTAACTGTTGTTTGAAACGATGCAGAGAGACGCAATTTTTTGGGTCTCATATACATACATATACATATTCTTGTGGGGGCAAAAGGCAAAGCGCTATGCTGCTGCTCCCAGTCCCAGGTAAAAGACATATCTGAATGAGTGGTGATATTATTTTATTCTGTTTTCAAAGGATGGTTTTGTGGGACATTACTATCCCCCACCCACAAATCATTTCCATTCCAACCTTTTTTTTTCTCCTCTTCTTTCCTAAAGATAAAAAGAGAATATATATTGGTTTGAATGGTGGGAAGGTATAAAATAAAACCATTGTTTTTTAGAATGAGAAAGGAACCTTTTTCTTTTTCTCCTTTTGAAAATAGCTTTGTTCAATTATGGGGAAATTTAGTCCACCAGCTTGAATTTTTTCGCTGCCCCTTGCAATCTATTCTTCCCATAATAAATAGATCTGAAATACATTTTGGTGTTCTTATCATGTTTAACAGTGGGTGTGGGAACCAAGGGTTCATTTATTAATTAGTTCATGAGTTTATTTGTTCGTATAAATCCAAGCTCACAACTTAAAAGGGTCTTGTGCTTTGTTCAATGGCAATTGACATGACTTCTTTAGGGATTTGAAGTTTTATCTCCATAAGAAAAGCTATCTAATTAAGACGTTAAAAATAACTATTGTATACTTAAGTGTTACTGTTAATTGAATCTCTCGCGTAAGTAAATTGACAAAGCAAATAAAGTTTCATTATTTATGGACTAAAATGGTTATTTTTGTAAAGGTTTAGGGACAAAAAGTGTGTTGTTTTGTATTACTGAAATATGATTACATGAATTTGGACATTCTAGTTTTATGCAGTTAGATACGTGTGAGATATGGATGGGCTTGAGTGAGATTGGTTTCAGGTTAAATTCAACCAAAATTCTTGGAACTTTTGATCTTGTGTTTAAAAATTCCTTTTAGCATAGGTTTGTGGGATTTAATACGATGTCTTTAGTAAGGTTATGTGTGTTTTGAATTTTTTGGAAGTTATGTACGAATTAAACTACACTACACTTGTGTTTAACCAAGGATTTTATTATAAAATAAAGACGAAACGAAAAAGAAAAAAAGAGAATAGGTAATGGTTTCTTTTCAAAGAGATCTTGCGTGTATCTTTCACTAATTAACTTATTCCTTTTTCATATATATTCTCGTAGATTTATTGGATACGTAATTTGAGGTAACCAGCTTTTGTACTAGAAGTCTTTGCAAAAGATTCAAAATGTTTCCTCTTTTATTTTTGTTGTTATCTTTACTTTATTTGCTTAAATTGTTGGCATTCCATCACTTTGCCAACTAGCTTTTTTTGTATTTAATTTAATTACAAAAAAAAATAAAAAAATCTGATAATCCTACCATCAGTCAGCAACACTATGATGTCTTTTAAAAGTTGTTTTCTTTCCTTTTTCCTCCAAAATATTCACAATTTTCAACAAATTATTCTTCTCTTTTTTCCTTTTCCTGACTGATTACCTCATATTATATTTCAAAAATAAAAAAATATTATCAAATAATAATTAAGTACGCTTCTACTATTTACATTTTCCCACTTTTCTTTTGCACCCTCATTTCTGGCTAAGATTCGATAGCAAAAGAAGTTGGGCCGTCTTGGACCTTCCATTTCAAGGCTCAATATTACACGAAAGCCCATTTAATCAAGATTCTCTCTCTACCTCTCGTCTCACTTACTTATATATATATATATATATAATTTACATTTTAATTAATTATTTTAAATGTTATGTCACATTAGCTTTCAACTTAAATTTACATTTTTTGTTTTTAAGTTTTAAAAAAGAACATATGCTTTCAACTAATCAATTTGAGAAATATACTAAACATGCACTATCATATTTAATTTTTAAAGAATAAATTTGAAAATTTGAAAATTTATTTTCTAGTAGGGTATAAAGTTTAAAATTTAAATTAACTCGTGGTGGAAAAAATGATTTTAACTAATTTTTTTTATCAATCTTTTCCAACGTTCAAAATGGTTAAAAAAATTTGTATACTCACTTTTAGTGTTGTCAAAAGTAATTCCAAAAACGCTCGAATTCAAAGTGGAGCGTGTTTTTGTTTTTGTTTGACTTTCTTAAATGTCGTTTAACCAACACAAAGGTTAGGGAAAAAATGGAAAGTAATCTCAAAATCAAAATTTTGAAAGCCAAACTTACAAAATTGGTTGAATCGATAAAAAATCCAACCAAATTCGATTAGAATGGATTGAAATTGACAAAGTTTATTCCACCAAATTGACCTAACTATTCTTGGTTTTATGCTTTAAAAACCTAATGTATTCATCCACAAATAAGGCTAAAGCCAATTAAGTTGATTCAGTTTCATCTATTTTTGTAAAAATAATAATAATAAATGTTCCTTTTAAAACTATTTATTTGTACTTGAAACTCCTAGATGGATGTCTTCTTATTCACTTCCTTTCATAATCTAATCTTCTATATCCTACTTAAGCTAAACTAATACTTAAATCAATAGAAACATATCAAATCATTATTTAATTAACGACATGATTGAATCACACTATTAATTTTTTTAGTCACGTCAATCTAAGTATAACTTAATTGATATGAAGTTAAGGGTTTAGATTTTTTTATCCACACATGTTATTGAACAAAAATATTAGGAATTAAATTTGAAACTTGACCCAATTTTAAAATAATAAATTTGAAATAAACAACTATATATTATTTAACAATTTCAAAATCTATCTCGATAAAGGACGTATATGTGTTTTAAAAAAATAATGGTTCAACTTTTAATAAAGAAAATCATATCAATTACTGCTTAATTAAGTTCATTAATAAAAGATTTGTAATTTAAATTTAGTCATGGAGAATAAGGTGAATACAAAACATTAATAATCTAGGAGCATTTTCAAACAATAAACTGAACCAAAATATTTATAAAATATAGCAAAATTTTACTTTAAATTCTACTAACGATAGATACTTGTTCACGTGAGATTTATGGAGAAATTTAATTTGTGGAGTTGAACTTGAATTAATATTGTATTTATGCGATGCGGTTCAATCTCTAGTATTTGATCATCTGATTTTCTCTCGGTTGGATGCTTATGTTTGGTTTGAGAAAGTGGAACACATGATCTTCTTGAAGTTGGAGTCTTGGAAGAAAGTTTGTATCTTCAAAGAAACTTCAATCTTCAAGAGCGGTCGGCTTCAGGGGTTTATAAAGTCTTCTAGCTCTTTAGAGAATTCTCTCTAGACTTTATGAAGTAAAAAAATTTCAACCTTACAAATGAGAACTCTTATATTTATAGAGTTTTCTTGTGGGTTTTATGGGCTTGGTTCTTGTTGGTCTATGAACCAGATTCATGAATTCAACCACATAAATTTGGGTTATATTTAGTTTTTGGGCTGAATTAAGATTTTTTTTTTTTTTTGCTCAATTGAACTTTAGCCCAAGTGAGTAACATTTAATAGGACAAAAAAAAATGAGATAGTTGCAAATTTAACAATTATATTCAAAATAATTAAGTATATAATAACATTTTAAAAAATTTGCAAATATAGCAAAATTTTTTGCAAATTTTGTCAAATATATCAATAATAGAAGCCTGTCACCGATAGACCATGTTGTAAATATTGGTCTATCACTGATAGTTTTGCTATATTTAGAATTTTTTTAAATGGTGGTATATTCTTAATTATTATTCCTAAAATGGTCATCAACTACAATTATCCAAAAATAATTACCTTGATTCAACGGTGATAATGAAAACAAGTGGCATCATCATATTTGTCAATTTATGTTTTCAATTTTAATTTAGAACACATGCCAATTTTTATTAGTTCTAAATTCAATTTTTGTATTTTTTAATCATTAATTTAGTAAATGACATGACAATTTGTGATTGGTCCCAAAATTTATTATTCAATAATAGTGATAATCTGATAGTTTGATAGTCATCAGTAGACTTCTATCCGTATCTATCAATGTACTAATAGACATTGATAGATAAAATTTGAAATTTTGGTATATTTTCATCTATTTTTTTTTTAAAAAAATAAGAAATTAAAAAAACCAACTATATCATATTATGAGATATTGCTGATGTTTGATTTGTTTTAAAAAGAGAACAAAGCAGTATATTGGACAATTTTATGTTAACCATTATGCTTAATTATGCATACAATCAATCCCCAAAAAATTGCTAAATAATGAAAAGAATTTAATTAATTAATTAATGATCATTAAAAAAAAGTATTAAGAAGAAGTTGGATTATATTATTGCCTTATTTACTAAAATTTGTTTTTGATAAAGGAAAAGTCAAAAACAGATCGCATTGTTTTGATATTTTTCTTATTTTGCATAAATTAGTTGCATCACGTGACATTAAATACTCTTTACAAATCTAAAGGAATTCTCTTCCACATATTCATTGATTAATTGATTTAAAATAAGCACTTTCACACTCTCAACCCACCAATCTTTATATATATATATATATATCTATTGTATCTTTTTAAATTCATTATTCAAATAAAAATAAATAAATAAATAAATTATTTATTATACCACAAAAATAACTAATTAAGGATAGTATTTGATTAAAGTGTCTGAATTTAAAAATAAATCATTTTGAAAAAGGAAAAAAAACCACTTTAATAGTTTAGTTAAAAAATGTGTTTTTTTTTTTATCAAAAGAGATTTTTTAATAATTTTTTTTATTTAATAAATCTAAATAAACATCAATAAAGTATCTCGTTAAAGTTAGAAATTCGTTGAAATAATCAATCTTGAAATTAAATATATATATATATATATATATATATATATACAAACACATATAACGATAAGATAAGCTAAGAAAGTGTAATAAAATAAACAAATTTTCTCAAAAAAGAAAAAAGAAAATAGTAAATTAAGGAAATAATTATTGGAATTGATTTTGGATTCTCAATAGTAGCAAAGTAAAGTCGGTATAGAGCTTTGGGTATTTTGTTGAGATGTGACCAAATCCCATAAAACAGGGGATCAATAATATTGTAAATTAACCAAATCACAAACATTATTAAATTAATTAATTAAACAATTTTACTAAGTAATAATAATAATAATAATAATAATTAATCACTAATGGACACATCATGAAAATTATAAGATATTAAATGTGAGATTCTCCCTTTGACTTCTCTTCACACTCCTCCAAAAAAATTAGACCAAATCAATGTTCTTAAAATAAGGTTTGAATTTCTTTGTTCTCTCCAACCCCTTCTTTTAAAATACTATTAATTACTTTCTTAAGTCTTTTCTTTTTACCATTTTAATCCATTAAATTTTGCTTAAACTTTAAACTTAATGTCAATTATGTCACCTCTTATATATATACTTTCAAATTTTCGATGTTATAAAAAAATATTATTTCTCAACGTTTTGCGTTAAAAAATCACCACTTGAAGTAAATTATATATAGTTGGATTTATTATGTTATTGAGAACTTTAAATTTTTTGCATTAATACTCTTACCCATAAGAAAAAGCACTTTAAAAATACTTCTATTGATATATAAAAACAATCTATTTCTTTGAAATGGAAAGCTTCTTTTAAACAAATTGTTATTGTTCGTTAAAATTCAAATGTAAATCACGTTCCAAAGCGAGTTTAACCTTAGCGATAATTGATATTGATTTTCTATCTTAAAGGTGGAAGTTTCGATCCCATTCACATTTATTGTACTAAAAAAAATTGAAATGAATGTAATCCAATCTATAACATCGTTTATCCACAAATAAATTCAAAGTTGAGTAATATTTTATAAAATGTAATTGTTTTTTAATTAATAAGAAATCCAAAATTTCTCCAAATGTAACAACAAAATTTGAGTGGAAAAGGATATATTAATTTTCAAATGCTTTGAATTTTTTTCCATAAATACACAAATTTAGAAACCCTAATGTAGAATTCCAAGGAGATCGTTGACATATGATTACATTACTAAATAATAATAATAAATTAGAAGGTTGATTTGTCTTAATTAAATAAATAATTAACATGATTAACAAAAATGTCAGTCTTAATTAAAATTTTAATTTTATTAATATTAAATTTCCGCATTGATCGCTCCCAAGATTATTTCATATCATAATCTAATTCCAAAATCAAATGCATCCAAAAATAACTTTATCATTATAATTAATCATAGTATTTTATTATTGTTATATTCATTTTAAAATTTCTTTGTTTTTATTTTTTATATCTTAAATAAAATATTCTTTTTGTTTAATTTATGTTTTTTTTTTTAAATACTTCCATGGCTCTAGAAGAAGCCCTAACTTATGCAAACACACACCCTAATCTTAATTACTCATAAATAAAATAAAATTTATGTCCCTATATACAAGGATTTTGCCTCCACAAATTGTCAAATATTTCTTTAATTAATTAGCTTTTTCGTTGGTTAAATTTTCCATTTTTTTAATTAGTTCTCTAAATATTTTAATTATTAGTTCATATACTCATTTAAATTAATCTATTGTTAATTAATCATGAGATTCAAACCACAAATCTTTTTGACTTGGCGATAATTAACATCTTCTTATATTAGAGGTGAGAGATTCGTATTTCCTAAATCTCTAATTGTTGTATTATAAAAAAATTATACAATCAAACTCAAGTTCAAAGGTTTGATTATTTCACTTGTGTTAAAAAAACCATCTAATTTTCTTTCCTTTTTTTTTTTCCAAGTAAAATAATGTCTAATAACCTTTTTTTCGTCTTTATGTAAAAGATAATACCTTAAAATAATTAGAAAAACACAAGCCTTACTTTATCAAAAATAGATGATGTAATATAACTTCTTCCTTTGAAAATATGTTACCTTGCTTTGAAGCTCTCTACTTATTTAAATATTGCAAATGATTAAAAAGAAAATCTCACATCTTGAGGAGCAAAAAGTGTTTAGAAAAATCTAACTAAAGTTAGAGCAAAACTATTCAAATTTTGTCTAACTTTTATATTATGATTAAGTTATTTTAATTATATATATATATATATATATATATATTACAAACGACTAGCTATTTTAAAATCGAAATAACAATAACTTATATTCCTATACTTTAAAAATTGAATCGATTAATCTCCGATTTATTAATTAGCATTTTTTAAAAATTTCAAATTAAATATTTATATCAATTTAAACTTTAAATTTTTTACTTTATTACAAATAAATTAAAAATATTTCAATAAAACAATTATTTATGTTTTTTTTTTACAATATGTAGCGTTATAAAATCAAACTCGAGCTTGAATTTGATAAGATAAACATATGCTAATTGAGTTTGGTTCAAGAGTTCTACCAATAATTGTATTATTTCAATAACTTTTAATTGCAATGAAAGATTGAAAACAAAAATTATGACTCAATAATTCAAACATAGGTTATATATCTATATATATCAATTATATTCCTCAATAATTAAGTAACTCTCTCTCAAAATCTAATTAATTATTTGGACATGAATTGATGGAGCAAACTTTATATGCTACAATACTAAGAATATACTATAATTTAATTATTGTGGTGCCAAATAGGGTATTAACTTTTTTCAATAAAATAAAGTAAATAAATAAATAAAACAAAGAAGAAGAAAAATGAGAAAATGGTCAAAATTTAGGATGACCTTCCTAAGGCTATAAATATATATAGAGATATCCTACATATAGGGTTCAACAAACTCTAATTAAAATGCTCATTGCCCTCTACCTATTTAGCTTTATTTTTAAAAAAAAACACATTTGCAAATGAGCTTTTGACCAAAATATCTTTCTATAAACATAATATATGTAATGAAGTTATCAATATACTAATACCCAAGTTTAATATAAAAAAATTATATGTAGGAAGGTAAATATAACAAACTTTAGTATTGTAATTTTAGGGTAAGTATCATTGTGAATATTTGTTGTTCTTAGTTTTTTATATGGGGAGTGTTTGGACAAACTTATGAATTCCTCGTCTAATTTGATTGGACAACGACAATCTATCTCTCCTTACAATATTTGATTGAGAAGGAAGTTATGTATTTAATTTATTAAACTATGACTTTTATTGACCGCTTAACTAATAGTCCAAGATGACTATTTTGACGAAAATATTCATACTTTTGGCCTATAGAAAAGAGTACATTTTTACCACCTTTTAACTCTATATTTTTTTTTTTAAAAAAAAATAGCTTTAAGTACAATATATCTTTGAAGATCTTTCAAATACAAATATTGATAATTAAGTAAATTTTATGGAAGTGAGTAATTGAAGATAAAATTTAACGCTTTTTCTTAGGACAATTATAAAGATGTACTGTCATTTTAGAGTTGACGTAGTTGGATGCACTTAATAATCCCAAACTCTCTCATTTATCGTTAAAGAAAATGTAAAATTATATTAATTACACTACTTCTTGATATTGATTTTTGCTACTTTATATATTAATTTGATCCATTAATATAAATTATATAAATTTAAATTGTATAAACTATTAGGGTTGAGAAGTTAGATGAAAACAATGTTAAATAAAAATGGATTTTCATATATATATATATATAATTCCTATATATATATATATATAATTTGTTTTTAACCAATGAGAAGGGGATGTGGGTCCTCAAATAATGAGAAAAATAGTAATAAAAATAAGGAATGAAGGACAAAAATAAAAAAGTTTATGTCTTCTTTTTATATGAAATAGATTTTACACAAAATGGATTTCTCTTTTCTTTTAAGCCCTAAATAGCATGTGAGAGCTAAATCAGTGGTTAAAAGTTTCCAACTTTTTCACTTTTTATAGATATATTTGGTTAAGAAAAGACCACACTAATTAATCATTTCACCAATATTTTTGCATCCAAAGTAATAATTTAACCACTTGATAAATTAAGAATTTACTATTCTTACACTAAAATATTATTGCATTTTTTTTTCTCGTACATAACTTCAAAATATGACCTAAATGATTGTCTAAGTGCTTCTCTTTTTCTTCCTTTTGTAAATGATTGTTTAACTTTTATCATGTAAACATTGAATAAGATATTTTAGTTAAAATTTTGGTAGGTTAGTTTTTGGTAACTGAGACCCACTTGGATCGTCTATCTAAAAAATGTATCTTTTTTTTTCCTCTCTTTTAGTTTAATCACTTGTTTGTAAAATTGGTTGTCAAAGTGAGTTTAGCTCATTTAACATAAAATATATGTTAACGATCTAAAAGTTTAGTGTTTAAATTCCTCCATTTTTATTGTACTAAGAAATAGTAAAACGGTGATTATGAATTAATTTTTACCATTAATCATATTCATTTTTAAAAAATATTAATAGATAAGTTAAAAACTAGTTATTATAGTTATAATTAATCAAGTTAAATATACTTCTAGACTTTCAATCATTTTTTTAGAGTAACTTTCAAAATCAATTTCACTTTTACCCATTGATTTATGAAATTGTTTAAAGAAAATTTCCTATTTAGTAAAATGATAATTAAGATAGTGTTATTACTTTTTTTTTGTTCTTCTTCTTTTAGTTTGAGTATATTAATGGTAGAAATTAGGATCCAACCTTCGAAGTTTACAATGGAGGGTCATCCCAAAGCATTTCGAGTATTAGATGTATAAGTGAAACATATTTAAAGATATTGATCATTTAAGTCTTAACTTGACATGTTTTATAAGCTATAACACTCGAAAATATTTAAGTCAATTATTTTAAATTACTGGATGTATATATTTTAAGTAATTCTTGTATTCCCTTTAAAAAATAAAGTAAAATACTAAAACCGTTTATTGGTTTTTCATCTCGAAACTAGCCGTTATAAATGGAAGAATAATGAACTATCAATTAATAGTTGCAAATTAACGAGTAAAAAGTAGATTTAGTTTATGTAAACTATTACCAATTATAATATGGTAATGCCATTAATGTAAACAATATTTGAAGATGCAAATTAATTAGTTTGGGTTCATAAATAGCAATATTTTATCAATTTCATCAAATAAAGTTCTTAATGATCAATTTATTGAAAAACTAATTATGTGTCTATATGATAATATATATAGAGCCCTACCATTTTTCCAAATATACCATTTTTAACCTCTTGGGAAATTAATCATGAGTTCGATATATAAACAAGAGGGGGAAACTAACTTTTACCCTTTTTGGAAATAAGCAAAAACCCTAGAATTCTTTTTCCTCTTTTTTCTTTAAAATTAGGGTTTTGAATGAAATGGGAATTTTGCTTCTTTTGATTTATCAAGGAAAAACAATTTAGATGGTTTAATTGCCATAGTTTTGCATTTTGTAGATCTAACCTAAAACAAATTGGGGAAATTTTGGATTGAGATTATTCCATTTTTTTCTATTTTTAAACAATCAATGTTTGTTAGGTTTAAATATTGTTTTTAAGAGTTTGTATTTAGGATTTGGAGCCTATATATTAGGAAAAATGTGGGGTACTAAAATATGTGTGTATATATATATATATATATATATATATATATATATATATATATATTGGATCAAAAACAATAATGGAGGAATGATTTAATTTGAATATATCTAATTTTTTTGGTTGA